>JASVER010000107.1:1411039-1444738 GCA_030449065.1 Oceanodroma leucorhoa
GAGGCTGGTGAAGGGTCTGGAGAACAGGTCTTATGAGGAGCGGCTGAGGGAGCTGGGGTTGTTTAGCCTGGAGAAAAGGAGGCTGAGGGGAGACCTTATCGCTCTCTACAACTACCTGAAAGGAGGCTGTAGAGAGGTGGGTGTTGGTCTCTTCTCCCAAGTAACAAGCAATAGGAGAAGAGGAAATGGCCTCAAGTTGCGCCAGGGGAAGTTTAGATTTGGATATTAAGAAAAATTTCTTCACCGAAAGGGTTGTCAAGCATTGGAACRGSCTGCCCAGGGAAGTGGTGGAGTCACCACCACTGGAGGCATTCAAAAAATGTGTAGATGTGGCACTTCGGGACATGGTTTATTGGGCATGGTGGTGTTGGGTTGATGGTTGGACKTGATGATCTTAGAGGTCTTTTCCAGCCTTAATCATTCTATTATTCTATTCTATGTTTCTATGATTAAAACTATTTGGAAGTATTTACACAAGGTGCTGAGTCAGGGCATCTTTGGAGGAACTGATCTCCAGCTGCGAGCAGTATCAGAGATGTCCCTAGCATCTGCCTGTCCTGCTCCTGGAAAAGCTACACTGGAATAAACTCAGAACAAGTCAACTGTGATTAACTCTATCCATTTCAACTCACAATAGCAGCCACATCCAGTTCTTCATTAAAATCTGCTTCCAGCCCACTCTGCTTTCAGTGTCTCTGTTACCTGAAGCTCCATTACCTGTGCCCACCATTGCCTCTATGCTGTGCTCACACTCAGCTCCTTCTCTACTGCCCCATACAAGAAGGACTGATCATTCTTGGTGGTTCTTTACTGGTAGCCTTGCCTCACTTGGCTCCAACCTGTAATCCTCCTGTTTTTCTCCCTTCCTTCCCCTTGAGGGAACAGAAGATCTCTCTACCATCCCAGTGTAAATTATTGTTTACAGCTAAGTCTGTGCTGCTGAATTTGATGGCATTTTTATCATTATTTTCGAAGGAAGCCGAGCAAAGTCTTTATCCGAGTTTTATACCAAATCAGTCTTTACATTTCTTTAACCATGACAATAGATCTGAAGAGAGAAGTTTATTTATACAACTACACAGCCCTAAATTTTCTGTTCCTTTTAGCTCAAGGCCAACCCTGTAAAAGTCAGAGTAAAATGGCAGTACCTCATTCCCCATCTGTGGCAATGCCAGGGCACTCTCCCCAGCTAAGATCTGAGGGTTCTCATCAACTCTACTGCTCTGACAACTAGCCTCACATGTCCACACTTCACTGTTTGGACTTCAGGATGACTCCTGAACTGAAGTGCTGTCAGCAGAGAAACCAGTGCCACAACTCATTTGTCCCACAAAACCTCTCTCAATCACCAGGAGCAGGAAGGAAGCAGCTTGCAGAAGGTGGCTTCCCAAGATATAAAGCGGAAGTTAGCCGTGTCATTGCTATCTACATCACTCCTCCTGAGTGGATTTATGCACTCCTTGCAACACAGCTGCAAATACCACAGGTTAGGAAAGACAGAGGATGTCTCAGCCAGKGTCGGTGGAGGACTAGCAGATCGAGAAACATCTGTTTGGAAGCCAGGAGGATTAACTATTGCCTTTGGTGAGAGGGTGGGGAGAGGGGAGATGTGCTCTGTACTATCCTGGCAGTTGCACTTCCCACCACCTCTATTGCATGTTGGGGGATGTGACTGGGAGATTGTGTCTCAAATGTTCAGACAGATCTGCTAGAAAGTTCAAAGATATTTTTTCTTTGTTCCCCTCCCTGTTCCCCTGGAGTTTAATTTCATTTCTTGTTTCAGGTAARCAAGACTCGTGATCACAGTGTGTGCATAAGTGTGTCTCTGTGCCTGTCTTTCTGTAGGTCTGTTCAATCCTTCTATCTCCTCTGTAAGTTTTGAGCACACTATCTCATTTCAACCAACTCTAGAGGCATCAACTGTGAGGCACAAATATACAATGAATCAGTCTTCATGAACTATTCTGCTCTCAGAATTACTGACTTCTCTTTGTTTTGGGGTGAATGGTAGACAGTATTTCATTTTTCCTGTGCTGTTTTCCCTCACCTTGTCATACCCACCAGATTTGCTTTCAAATTCCAAGCACACCTACCAAGCCAAGCAGGGTAGTTTACTTTAAAGGAAAAATGCACATGAAAGTAGAAAGGAAAACAGGAAATCTCCCTCTGAAAAACAGGGAACAACTCTGGGATGCACAGAGAGCGGTCAGAAGCAAGAGTCTTGAGCAGGTCACTGCTACAGTCACCTGGAAGGTAGAGCAGTGGGGCAGGTGGTAGTGTTGGATAACACTCCGCTAGCTTCCCAAAGGAAGTCTGAGAACTCCAAGCCAATTTCCCAAAGGAAACTTAAATTGCATCATTTGCAAGGCTAGTCAGGCTGCTGTTCCACCATGGAGCCTTGGAGGGCTCCAGAATTAATCCTGCCCAAATTCCCAATCCTGTTTCGTATTTCTTACTCTGATTCAGCCACTCCCCTTGTCCCTAATGCCAGCATCACTGGCCAGAAAAGTCAAAATCCAGTCACAAATATTTCCTTATTCTTTTCCCCTTCCAGCTCTGAACTCAGGTTAGGAAACAGGCCTGATTCTGGTGTTGACCTCACTGCAGTAAATCTAAGTTAACTTCTGTCACCACCACACCTTAGGAAGGGAATTGGGATTCACATTGTAATGATGTAGAACAAAAGCCAGACAGAGGTTTTTAGTTGTACTGATTCTCAGCTGTTGTTTCCTTCAACAGTGTTTTGCCACAAACTACGTGGCAAGGACCAGCCCTGCCCACCTTCCCTCAGCATGAGCATCCTCTGCACCCTGAGTGCTGATAATGCTCAAGTTGCTGGCAGAKGTAATGGTAAGCAGAACTTGCCCCTGACATTTTGCTTTCCCTTTACAGTGAGTCAGACTTGCTTCCATAAAACAAGCAGCACTTTTGCAGGCATAACAGACTTCACCGATATGACAAAAAAATAGTTTACAGAAATATTCTTCTTTTTCTCTTCAACAAATGCCTCTTCCTATCTTGTACAACGCTCTGTTAGGAAATCTCCCCATCGGGGCCAGTTTCTGACACTTTTACTGACCCTGGGTAGGCCTATTATTTCATCCCATTGACTTCAACGGTGCTCTCAATTGTGTTAAGATCTATCCAGCGTAGGTGTAAGGAGACAGTGTAACCACCAAGTCACAAGCTCTTTTATATTCATATCACTCCTGACCAAAAGGGGATCGGTTTCACCAAAGATAAGTTGTAAGAGGAGAGATATTGTCTGCTTCATTCAGGTTGTAGCTATCARACCCACCTTCAGATACTCGACAGAGGGATTCAAGAAAAGACGGTGCCACAGTTCTCAAGAGCAGCCATGGGAGTGAGAAAAGGAGCTCTCAGCTCTTCTTGTTATTGAAGGCTCAGAGGCAGCAAAAATATCCAGAAGGTCACAGTTACATATCCATTTGGAAAGTAACATGATCTTGGGACACATTACAAATTTATCACATGGTTTTAGATTGCCTTTCTGACAAAATCTGTATTCATTCTACTAATCAACTAAAAATGCACAATAGCCCCTCTAGATGTGAGGATATAATTTTTACTCAAAGATTGCACTAGTTGGCAAACCCATTTTGTTACTTTTAGTAACAAAAACCAAGAGATAGTGACCAACAATCATTGTTTCAGAAATAGAATGCTTAATCTGGGAAAAATATGTATCCTGGGAAAGTTGATCACATGCACCCACAGATTATGAGGACAGAAAGGACCACTAAACTCATCATGCCTGACCACTTGTAACAAAGAACAGACATTTTTATATCCTTATTTCTGTACTAAGCCTCAAAAATTGACTACAGAACACCTTTCAAAARGGCAGCCTCTCTTGATACCAAAACATCATTTCTATTCAAACTATTAGTTTGAAAGGCAGTCTAATTATAGCAGTCTATATATGGAGATTTAGAGAACACAACATAAACTACATAGTGTTTCCTGCTTACATTTTGCAGAAAACTTAAGACCGAGGGCGCCTGATTTTCACCTGACTCTTACAGTGACTATCACATCCCTTGACGCTGCATTCTGCATGACTTTGTAATCACATACGAGTTTAACTTTATCACAAACAGAGGTACTCCCAAGTTTTAACATAGATTTCTTCAAACATTGTCAAATATAAACAATATTTTTGTGGGATTGACTGTGCAGTCTGAAGAGTAACCAGGCACAGGATTTAAGACCTGGTAAGTGGGACATGTTCAAAGGTGTAGTAACATTATTATGTATTATCATATCATTATTGGATTATGTATATATAATTTTATATACACTTCTATTGTGTATTAATAATTATAAAATTAATTATCATTATAACTATAATTATATACATRTATATTCTATATCTTTATGTACTTTCATATGTCAATATATTGTGACTGATCATTAACTATCTTTTTTGACACCTGGGATGATGTTAACCCCAAAAATCTGAGTTTTCTGAGGTAGAATGTCATTAGTCTATTCTTTGTTTTTATAGAATACATCTAACATTCACATTCAAGAATACAAAATTGCAGCTAAAGAAAAAAGGGGAAAACAGATTTCAAAGAAACATAAGCAARACACAACTGTACGAATCAACTGTAACATAATGAGGAAACACTAAAGTATAGATTAAGGCTGGTCTATTCACTTGAAATTCTACAAGTACTAAACAGATGAAAAAAACAATGTGGAAATGCATTGGAAAAAATAATTTTATTTTCCTGTAATAAAGCAGAATGAAACTTGGGTTTTTACCTTGTGCAATAAAGCATTTTGTCCAGCTCTGGTAAAAAAAAAAAAAATTGGTTTGTTTTTTTTCCTTTTACTCCCTATTGCCATATACAGTACAGATCTAGAAAAGAAATGAAAATTTCTTACTGCTTTTGAACACAATTAATTTTCACAGTCAATCTCATCAGAACAGTAGGAAGACAGCTGAAACCAACCACGCAACAAATAATAAGTCTCACCACCCACTGCATTGCTTTCTGCATTGAACATTTCTTTCTGTTGAGTTGCTTGTATCCCTACTTTCTGCCTATGTTTACAATTGCAGCATATATTTCTGCCTTTCATGTTTCATATATTCCTTCATTCATAGTTCATCCACATATTTATGCTACTTCACTTTTCAGACTGTTCCAAAATGATCCCACTATCCTATGCTGTCACCTCGTTACAAAATGAGTTTCATYTGAAAAATTTCATCAGAGGCAAATTAAAAGAGAAAAAAAAAACTTTTAGAAAAGATGCAATTCCTGCTCATCATTTTTATTGCCATTTTCAAAAGCAATGATTAGTTACTGCCAAACCTGGGGCCGTACATTCCTGAGAATGTCTGCCAGTCATGAAACTTTTAATTCAGATTTTAAATATGTATTTTCTCTCTCCAAGATATTCCTAGTGATGTTCATACCAAAAAAAACCCTTTATATTGTTCATTATTTAACCTTCTATTGATAAGAATATCTCACTCAAAATACTTACTTACAGGAGTGTTTACCTTGTAAGAAATTGTTTCACAATCAAATCTTTCACAGTCTTTGATAATACTGCTATGAAGAAGCTGCTTACATTGCCTATTCTTCTGCTTTAATTTTTTAAAATTATCTATGCCAATGTGAAATAGATCAGATGTTGCTATTAGACAGTAATGGAAAACCAAACAATAAACAAAAGGAGTCAAATGTACCAACATAAACAGACAAATGTATGCTTGTGGGGTTTTTTTTGTTTGTATGAAAACTGCTAAACAATGGTTCAAGAGAATTAGTGTAGCTGAATTATAGGGGCGTGCTCCCTGTATTTCTCACTAAACCTCCTTCATAAAATATATTAAAACCAGCTTGAACATGATAAAATAGATTTCAGTAACAAAATCTCATTTCTTCTACTACTAAACTATCGGGCAATGTCTCAAGCGCATGCCCAACATAAGCTGGCAAGCAGCTGAAGCCTTGTTTTGTCTTGGCTGTATGAGTTCCTCCTCTGGTTGTGCAAARATCAAATATCCCTGCAGTGAGATGTTACCTCACCTTTCAACCTTCTCTATACAAGCTCAAAGCTGATCCTGTATAGCTTTATTTTAAGGAAAGCTACAGTAAATGACCTATATTTTCCTGAAATATTCAATTCTGGAAAGCAGACAAAAAATAAACCATTCATTCACCAGTAATTCACAAGTTCAGAATATCTCCTGAGGACCCTTACTGTCTATCCACTGACTGGCTGATTTAAGCAAGCATTTGGAACATACCCATGATACATTGGCAATTATACTAACAACTATATACAAAGCTAACAGTAAATAACAGTTTTACTTGGTAGTATGATTAATGTATTTCACAGCTTTAATACTGGATGCTATTTTATTAGTGTATACCATAAACACTACTGAAAAATTTAACGTCAGGGTAAGTTTAGTTTATCAGACAATACCCACTTACAGTTGGAATAGAATTTAAGGTAAATTTTCAACATGCAATTTACTGACTTGAGAGGCTTACACATATCTCATAGCTCTTTGTAACCAGAAAAAATGCTCTATTTTTAAAGATAAAAACCAATTTTCAATATTAGGCACAGTTTATCAAATTCTGTGGACCCAATTGTCAGCTGATGTAGATTGTTGCAGTTGCACTGATKTCAATGTAGCTATATTAAAATCCTTCAGATGAATATATCACATGTATTTTAATGTATTTATTTAGTATTATTTAATCATAACACCTTAAGATAGCAACATCTCCTTAGTTTTGGGGTTTTTTTTTAAGATTACAATAGTAATATTACTGAGGGAAAATCACAATAAATATTAACAGAAATGTTACTGTTTCATCCTGGTTTTGTAGAAGCTACATTACTTTTAATTTTTAAATAACTTTTGCCTAAACTAGAACTATTCTGGTTCAACGCACCTTTCTAATTTTTCCTCTCAGTCTTCCAGTGACAAAGTCATTCAATTAATGTAATGTTTAAATGCAATTCAAACAAATTTACAAAGCTGCATATCCATCTTCTAATAGAGAAAAGCTGTCTTTGTTTTTTTTATTATTTTTTATGATGCAGGTGAGTGAGTTTAACACTTAAGTGCATGACAATGACAAAGTTCATGCACAAATCTGAAATGGGAATAATGAGAATTACACTCTCTCTTACGGTGCTTTAAGACACATGTATGAAGAAAGTTATTTTATTATTTTTTTTCCCTGGTTTTCAGGGAACCAAGAGTCCTGGTTTTCAGTTTTTTCTTAAAAGCTATAATTCACTAATATTAGGGAAAAAAATATTTCCCCAAAGACAATTTAGTTCAGTTTAAACAAGTGCAGAATTTTAGTGAACCTGCTTGCTAGTTTATTTAACTATTTTCCATATATTCCAGACTGCTAGAGGAAGAAAGTAGCCAGAGGCAATCAGATGGACATGGACTGAAGAAACATTGGGTATGCTGTATATGTCAGTCTGACTTTTCATTGTAATGGCAGTGCAGTACAAATGTTTTCTTTTAACAGGAACTGGCGTATGCGCAAGGTAAGGACTTTGCAAAACAGCTCAGAGCATTTGCACGTAGATAGGAGCTGTTTGGTAGAAGGCCTGGAGATTTTTATTGCAGCCGCAAGGCGTTTAGTAGCCTCAACCAAAGAGAGGAGGTAATAGGAAGCAACACTTCTGACTCCAGGCCTTGCAGCAAAGAGAGCTATTTCCTGAAATGCAGMCATGGAAGGCTAAGATGTTCCTTAAAAGAAAAGCAAAGAAAGTCTTCAGCACAATACGCTAACAAAACTGTAAGATTTCTCCTTTAAGAGAATTTACTGCCTGGAGGGCCTACATCAATACAGATATACTGGACCATTACAAAAATGAAATTAATATATTTTTTTTTTAATTGGAAGATGCTACACATGCACAAGGATTAGAAACCTGTTCTAATATTGCAAAGTAAAGTCTGTGAACAAAGAAGTCAAGCTGCAGTGAGCTATCACATTGAAATAACATGCAGAAAGGGCTCAGTTAACACCTCACCTTCCTGCTCTTTTAACTGCCCCAGTCCCCAAAACCTGTCCTCGGTACTGCAGGAATTAGAATACCAGTTCAGCCAATGCTGAAAGGACTCTTAGCAAGATTTCCTGAAGTAATGTATAAATAAATATAGTAAAGAGGAAGCTTATTAGCCTCTAGCAATAAATTTAGTAAAGATAGGCTACARTTCTAACAGATCCTACATTAGGAAAGGTAGGATATTCCCATGAATCCTATCTAGCAGTTACAGTGTGGGGTTTTTGAGACTCCAATGGAATGTATTGAAAAATAGATACTTCTCTGGCAATATTCTTTCTTGCACAGCTTTCCACTCTAACTTAAACTGAATATGTTCCTCTGTGTCTCATGAAACAGATATGGATGACAGTATATAGATCTGGCCACAAGTAGTTACCTGTTTCCCACAGACAGGTAGCAGGAAAGCAAAAGTTAAAGGTCAACAAAGGGGTAATAGAGAAGCCATTTCACTGTTCAAATGTGCGTTCTCTGTGCAGAATTATTCTGACTCTCAAGCTGAATATTTATATATCCCTGTAGAGAGCGAGGGATATAATAATATAGGCACTTTGACTTTTATGACAAGGAGCCTGCCTGTTGAGTACAGAACAGATGGTTTATGTGTTCAAAGGGACATGTTCCCGTTGTTCACACCTCTGGCAGAGAAACAGCTTGCTACAGCTCTAGTTTGCTAGGAACTTGGTTTGATGGAGTACTTTCAGTTTTCTTTTGACAATCTTCTCCCTCAACAACCAAATGGTGGCATGGAGAGAGGAGAGTGCCCTTATTGTTCTTTACTATTTCTGTTGTCATCATACTTGGAGGCACTTTAAGAGCTTAGCTCTTATCTCATTTAGAGGTGCAAACAACAAAAAAAACTTTTCCCGAAGGATTCAAATTCAAGTACCATTCATGCACATTTCCTGTATGCCTTAAAATCTTTTTCCTTTTCCAGCATTTTAATACACACTTCATTTTCTTCCGTCAAGCAGGAACCCTTAAGGCAGCTACATAGAAATTCATGCCACAGTGGTATTCTGTGGTTAACACTACATGTGCTACTAGCAGGTCTCACAACCATCAGATCCAGTTGGTCCCAGAATGCATCATGGCATGAAAGCTGGCAATGTTGAGGAACAACAACTTAAAAAAAAAAAAAAGTAGCAAGTCCTTTAAAAAAAACAATTTATGAAAAAAATCTATATTTTCCATTTATTTTAGAATCCTCAATTTTTAGGTAAGAAGTYGTCAAAGAAGCATTTCAACACTAATACAGAGATGCTTGCACTGGGTTCTGTTGCTCTTTTTTCCCATCTTTTACCATATAGAAAATATACAAATAGGAATAGGAGAGTTAGTTACGTATCTCATACATGCAGCTGAGTGTAAATAAGAACTCCACCATTTGGATGCAGTTCTAAATTTGCTAAGTCTGCAAAACTGAACCAGTGACCTCATGAAACAGCCTGGTTTTGGGAGATTGCCAATCCAGCAGAAATCATGCAATACTGTGTGACTAGTCAGTTTTACAGTGTTCTGGGTTTGGGTTGTTGGGGTTTTTTTTTCCCCTGCTTCTACATCACTGGGGATGTAGAAGTGCAAAAATGGGAGGAAAATTTAAAAGGCAAGGAAATCGAACACTTTTTTTGAACCTCAGAGATTGGTTCACATTAGGTTTGAATCGGGGCATGAAGGTCTGGGTATGATCTTATTATAAGCAAGCCACTGAATTTTTTTTTACATAGGAATGGAAGAAATGTTTGAAACAGGAATTATCAATGTGTTTTCTTCTTCATACCTGCTCAGATTGTTAATCAGAAACCATATCCCTGAGGATTTTCTAGCTCTTGCTTTGGTGAAACTCAGTCATGAGGACTTTTTCCTCATAAATTTAATGATAAGATATTCTAGAGGACTCAGTTTTGGCTTGGGTTTGCTCAAATTGCAGTTGGTTGAACAATTCTTACCAATTTCTACTGAGATGTATTATTATTCCAGTGTTGGACACCATAGAAGACTGTCACTAATACATGAATTTAAAACACTAGGGTTTTTCAAAATTCCTTTAAAAGTTGTACAATTTAATTAAGTGATATCTTCTCTGGATTCTGCTTTTTAAAACCTCCATTTATAATCCTATAATAGAACTTGAGAGAACTATGGGCTTTWGTTAGAATTATACCAGATGGTTGATGGAAACCTGGAGATACATTATCATTTGTCACAAAATTCTTTAAGAGTTTTCCATATTGATATCAAGTAAATGTTACTAATCCTTCAAGTACAGCACTCATCACTGTACATGCTGTATATCAGACAGCATCCAAACAGTACATCAAGGAATATGCCAATGTACTCTAGTAAGGAAAGAGGATTTCTCATGGTACTATAGCCTGAACCAGGCAAGACAAAGGAGAAAGAGTGACCTCTCCTGGCAAAATGGAAAATCTATAGCTGTTTTCTATCAGAAACAAAAGGGGTTGGTAGGAAGGAATGAATTGTATTTGAACAACTTAAAGTTTTTTCCAATGTAAACATTGTTCATCTAAGAAAATTCAAATCCTCACCTGATTTTAGGAGTTCAGTGACGACGAGCAGGCAATGAGATTATAATATAGTTTGGTAAAGTTTAATGAGGGTAATTATTAATAAAAAACAGCTAACATGCCCGGAAAAAGCTTTCTGKTGGGGTTTGTGTGATCATTTGGCCTAATTGTTTTTGATGTTTTGCCCATCAAACAACGAACATGCAGCTTGTGAAATGTCAGCTATAATTAGAACAAATAAAGCTGTAGCATGAACCTCCAAAAAGCCTCCCACACCCATTAGAAAGAATTCTCTTCCTAGGAGCCATTTACAAAGCAGCAGGGGCAGACATTTTACAGGTAGGGAAGTTGGCACACGGGTAATAGACAAGGCTTTTGAAGTCAAACGAAAGTGCTTGAGAGATTACAGACAGGTAATAATGTTCTGTGCTTTGTTATGGTTATTCATTTAGGGATCTTATCAAAGTGCCTTAATTTCACTGGGATTCAGTGATAAAACAGAGCCATATACAATACGATTTTCATATTTCTCTTATTAGCTTCCATAGAGTAACATATGTGGCTGCTTTGCAAAGTTAAATGATGATTTACTGAATCAATACTGGAGTCAATTAAAGGTATAGAATATATGCATGCAATATAGGATTAAACTCACTGTTTCAGTCATTCAGGCTGGCTCAGTGTGTTCTGCACTGCTGTTGTGTTACTACTCCAAGACGCRCAGGTTGCCTAGAGGACTCAGTTTACTCCACTTCATTGCTCTCTTCAGTAAGGTCCAAGACAGCGTCCCTTTTCATTTAAGCAGAAATTACCTGTTCATTTGAACCACCACCTCACTACCATCACTTTTGACTGTCATATTACTAAGCTTGTATTCCTAGCATGCAACCAGTATTTGTTTGGGAGTGCACAGAAAGGCCATGTTAAAGAAATAAACATTGCTGTCATGTAACTATGTTTTTAACRTGCAATGGGAACACTGGGAATTCAGATCGAACAAAATATCCAAGATATTTTCAGTCTAGCCGAACTCAAGMAAGGGTCTTTCACCTAACTCCTACAATGACAAAAAGTGCTGGATCTACGCAAGGAAATAAGTTACATGAGGGTCAATCACAGAAGTTTCCATTGAAAACCAGGCTCGAACATCTAGACAACAGCATAACGCTGAGAACTTAACAATGGAAGAAGCTGTGGAGCTTGGATTTGAAGCCTTTCCATCAAAAATCACAGCGCTACAGATAGAAGCAGCTGGTTGATTCAGTTCAAGAAACTCCTTTTTTTTTTTTTTTATTCTTCTAAGGCTAGGCAAACATGTATGCATATATATTATTAGAAAGATGTGGTTATGTAACTTTTGAAGAAGCCATGATTACACTTCAACCCCCACAATTCTGATCAGCCTCTTATAAATCCTGTTTTGTTCTACAGGAAGTGCYTTTCACACTTATTTCACTGAGTTTTGGGTATTTCTAGAATGATCCCTCAGTATTCAGGGAAAAATTCTTTTACCGTCTTCAGCTTGGTCAGCAGGTTCAGAAATCTGTTTTCTGGTACCTCCCGTTGGACTGTTGATTAGCACAATGCAGCACTGACCTTGCACTGATCTGCAGAATTTCTGCAGTTCAGAAATTGAACTAATGCCTGGGATCCTGCAATAGAACTACCAGTATGGTCAAAAAGCTGTTCAGCACAATATCTTTAGACTCTTCAAGAACACTACCAGAAAAAAGTTACTATTCTGGGTAGACAGGAAGTCACAGAATTTTGCCAAAAGAACAAAGAAAGAAAGTCAGACTGTTTAAAACACTAATGGATGCACTCAGATTCCTGTCATTACGTTTTCCCACAAATAAATCTTGTGGTCAAAATTATCTCTGGGGCCAGCGACCGATCCCTGATTCTTAACACAAATGGGGAAGGGGGGCCAAGAGGAAACAAGAAAAAGGGGTATGAAGGTACAAATTTTCCATTAGAGACAAAAATATTAAACACTTCCTACCGGAAAAATATTGTGAAACAAAAACATGTAATGTTGCCATAAATCTTTCCAACATTGTCCTGTCACATCATAAAACTCTTAGTGTAGATCACAAAGTAGCTTCACAGAACTTCAAAGTTCCAATTGGAAAAACTTCTATTTAGGGGTTCCTCTGCCTGGAGCTAAGCAAGCCGGCCTTCAGAACAGCACAACACGTTCAAGTAGCAAAGACCTGCAGATCCTAGCCGGCTGAGGTACGAGTACTCACTAAGCAGCAATTGGTCTCTGCGTGCACAGCAAAACCTACCCTGCCTTGCGGGTTACGGAAACTCAGGCAAGGCCTACAGCAAGCAACAGAACACGGCGGGGAAAGCTCTGAACAAGCCAGTTATTGCATTATACGCCATTATGCAGTGTGGCCCAAAGGTATAAGCGTGAGTCTCCAAAGTCACGTAACTGCAAATGCAAAAGTCACGCAACTGGATGGTATACCCCCGAGACTGTGAAGTCTTCTGTCTGCAACTGTACCCAGATCCAGGTACAATATTTTACCATGTTCTTCAGAGCTGGTAGAAATTAAAAATGAATATACCATCCAACCTAAAGAATATGGTCACAACAATCAGCATTCATTCAAAAATTATTTAAAAAATTATATAAACCAGCCATAGCTGACAAGAGGTACAGATTGATATTGCTGCCATCAGCAAGAACTATAGCTAAACCACAAGAAAGAAAATAAATTGCATTAAAAGCAATCAATCAAATGCAAAATCAAATAAAGAAACTATATTACTCTCATGCTGCCAAACACAGCTTGTCAGGCACAGAAAGTTCTAATGCAGGGGTCTGTGCTGAAACCAGCTGTGATTCCTACAACAYTGAGATCCAGGAGGGATGGGGGAAGATCATCCCAGTCATTTGCAGTTGCCAGAACAAAAGTTAAGCCAGGAGTCAGGGATGTCCGAATACCAGGGCTTATCCAATTTTCCCATTTCTGAAACGTGAAGATAGTATTCTGACGACATGTATTCAGCTTTGTCTCTTCTCTGTAACTAAAGAGAGATTTTTCAAAGTAGAAGTGACTGTTCAGCATTGGTTTTCACTGGCAATTTAGTGTTCTGCATCTCTAGTTACACAAAATCAACATATCAGTATAAAATTAAGTTCATGTTGCCATGTTACTCTTGCCATTCTACATTGAATATTTGGAAATAAGCATTCAGGAGTTAAAGTCAACTGTTATTTAGCAATTGTGTGACTGCCTAGGAGAAAGATTTCTCGTTAGCTCAAAATAAATACTTCTCCCAAATAACTATGCTAGTCAACGTTCCCATGAAAAAGTCACTGTAGGGAATGATCTGAATGAGCGGATCCACCTTACAGAATATCCTACATTTTGAGTCCATGTCAGAGAGAAGCAGCTGCTTTCCCAAAATAGCTAAAATCATGCTCTGGCACTGCTGTTTCTTCCAAATGTTTCTGTGATTTTTGCCTACTTTTGATTTGAGTGATGGAATTTTTTTCAGTGAAGCTGTTGTAGTAAATTTCAGCACTCCCTTGTTTGTCTTTAAAATGTGGAATCTTTAACACACACACACACACACACACACACACACACTTTCCAATAAGATCTTTCAATGCAAGGGGATTTTTTTAATCCCAGCAAGCAATAAAATAGGCAACAGATTTTTAGTAGGTTTTATGAAAGTAAGAATGAAAGGGCTAGAGAATTATCTGTGAAATATCATAATTCATTTCTGAGATAATTACAAAAAAATTGCCAGGCATTCAGGTAATTTCAGATCCCCTAAATACATACAGATGGTTGTCTCTGAGCTACTGCACTTTGAATTTCAAGGAAAACTGCCTCTGTTTGCCCCCAACTGCTGCTCTGCTCACAGAATATATTAGATATCAGATTTCAGATGCCTCTTTCTTTAAGAAATGACAGACAGTCCAATCCAGCAAAGTTCTGCACTTAATGGCCACTTAAGGTATTCAGTGCTTTACACAAAGTGATCAGGTGTATGTAAGGTGATTCCCACAGTAAAACCAGTATCTGCAATTTGAAAAACGTACAGAGATTAAGAACTTTTTACTTTGCAGCCAATAGAAGACCATTGTATCATCAGTCATATCARTCCCTGCAGCAACTGAGAACAAAGAAAGGTAGACTCTCATCATATCTTTATATTTGGCTACAGATGAGGAACAGAACCTAGAACCAGTGTCACGCTTCCCCAAATACCAATAACCCTCCAGGATTTGGAGTGGCCCTATCATACACTGCAGCTGGGAAAGGAAAAGACTTCACCTGAACAGAAATGTGGAGCGCAGAGCTAGACTTTTGTGCCAGCAGAATTCTAAGGAGCATATTCAAAGGTGTGACAATGCTTTGAGGGTMATGTTCAGACTTATGATCCTGATGCTAGAGGGACATTTTCAGAGAGATATGTTAAAACTAGAAGACAGTAATCTTCAGACATGAGGGGATCACCTAGTTCGGTAAGAAACTCTTCTCCACTGCAGTACTTCTTCACAAAATTTTGTTAAGAATGCTACRCAGACCACAGTCAATATGAGGACATCTGGCTGCATCAACTGTTAAGAGGAACAGTAATACCATAATGAAGTTTAAACAATCAAGATAATTGGGTCATCTGCCATGATTGACTTCCTTTCTTGATCTTCCACAAAATCAGAAGGGAGGTATCGAAGTTCAAAATACACTTAGTCTCAAAATATTAATCTATTTCATTAATGCAACACCCTGTGAACGGATACATTTTCTTTGAGAAGAGAGACAGTTACAATTCAGCTTTTGTTTGTCTCCTGTAAGAGCAGGGTATCATGGACCAGACAGAGCAACTCCAGCCTCCATGCAGTTGTCTGGATTGGAGAGACCAGGCTCTCTCAATTCGTATGAGAAGACCCACTTCTAATGAGTGGTGCATTCTGGTGTCTTCCATCARTGCTAACTTACACCAGCCCCCGGGAAAGGTAGATCACATCCTGCTGCAGTATATACCTTATCTATCTCATCCCTAAGGCATGAATATGAATGTTCGGTGGGTGGTAAGTGGCTAAATTCATTAGTGGTTACAAAATATGTTGTGATCCTCAACTGGAAAGCTCTGTGTAACTGCAAAATAATGTATTTGCTTTGGCAATAATACTTCTATTTTTAATCTGGCAGTGAATAATTGGCAATTGCCTGCCAAAGATAGACAGCCAAAAATAATAGTYACCAATGCCAAAAGAAAACTAGAGCAGAAGAACTGATTATTTAATCACAGTAACTGTTTTCATTTAATGGATCAAATATTTAAATAAAGTATATAATGGAAAAGAGACAAACTAGAAAGCATCCACGACATGAGCTTTGCTAGTAATGAAATAGTTGTGAGGAATTACAAGCATTTTACTGTATTTGTTGAGMTGCAATTATATTTATTTTGCTCCATTCATGTTTGCCACCACACTGCACTGTGACACATGCTCTCTAAAAAAGGTCAGGCAACTGCACAAAATGGAGGATGCATGCTGTTTTCCCCAGCCCAGATTCTGAGCTTAGTTTAGGCTGATGAAACATTCAGTCACTTCACTTGGTCTTTAACTGTCATGAATTTGTGTTTAAATCATCCGTTTGTCATCTAATTTATGAGGAATCACTTTAAAAACTGAAATAATTCATTTGTACCTTGAATTGCTATAAAAGATTAACACTGTTAAGAAAAAAAAAGTTCAAACGATAGACTACTTTAGAACTGTCTGCTTAAGATTATACAGAAATCCAATCAGTTACATTCTCTGCTCAGACTGAACCTGCACCAAGTTTCCCAATAACTTCCTAAGAAGGTTTTATTTAATCAAGAACAAGTTCCATGGAGCCCCAAAGGTCACAGTTTAGAAGGATTACCTGACCTAGACTTTGTATAAAGCAGATGGCTCTGCTTTATGGCAATTAGTAAGCAGGAACTGTGGTATCTGGTTATATCTTCTGATTCTCTGTTTATATGAAGTTATGTGAAACTGGAACCTCTTTGAAAGTCAAGCTGTGTGGAAACCATTTAAGACTATTTCATTTCTAATTATAGGCTTGATAAAGCCATTTTCATGCAAGAGCAGGATCAATGCAGAGACTGTCAAACTTCTGAACATCCACCCATTGGTAAGTGGTCTGACTGTTTCAAAGGCTATCACTAAGATAGCCTTGACATGGGGAATGGGAATATCACKTTAAAGAAAAGGTAAACCTTAGCTACAAAATTTAAGTCAATCTGAGTGTTTATGTGGGCCTGTCTTCAATGCAGCTTCAGAGTGGCAGCAGTGCTTCTTAACTGATGGTGTTTTCTTTAAATTTGCATATTTATTACCAAAACAGAGCTTGAAGATACTATTTTTGTGCTCCCTTACATTTCCCATTCATCCGCAAATATATACATTTCCCATCACCCATTGGGATAACTGAAATAGAAAAATAAATTGAATTTTTAAGCTAACTTTTGCTGGGTTCTCACATAGATGCAAGGTGGACTCGTTTGCCAGGGCAGTTACATACAGAAACTGACATTTTTTTCCCCTGACTTTAACAGCTTAGGGCATGCGTGTGTGGTCAGCTGTACAGTCRCACGTAGCACATGCCAGCTCTGCCACGACTGGCATAAGCCACGTCTGCTCCAAAGGAATGAAACCACACTGGAATGTCACTAGGCCTGAACTAACGCTGGTTAGTTTTGTGACTTTTTGTGACTTTATTAGCTCAGGCTCAGCACTATGCTAACTTAAAATTTCTGTGCTAATGTAGCTACCCAGCTTCCATACCAGAGAGTTTAAACGAGAGGGCTTCGAACATGGTGGAAGAAGCCTACAACTGTCTTCGGCTGATGATGCAAGCGTGTCCTTAACTAAACTGTCAGCATTCTAAGCACTGTAACTTCCACTCCTCATTTCCCTGCTTCTCATAGCCTGCTACACATTGGTGAACTTTAGGAATCAATAAGGCAGTAATACCACTGCTGTGCACAGTGGGAAGTCTTCCTTGCAATGCAAAAAAAACCTCTCTATGTTTTCTTATCACAAATCTTAGTTTTTCCCTCCAGAAGAAAACAAAAGACAAAAAAGGGTCTGAAAGCTACAATTTAGTGAGAGTTATGTATGGAGTAAGTGCAAGGCTTTACAAATCCAAATTGCCTTTACTCACAGGTCTAGAACATAGTTTATGTAGGATTCGACTCTTTTCAAGCAATCAGTTATGTTTCAAAATCTAAAGAGAAAAATATTTTAGAACTCAATCACTGATTTAAAATATACTCTTGTATCACTGTATGCTTTTAAATAGATTTCAGGAAAGAAGGTGCAATGCGGACAATAAATTGACTTTTATAAAAATCACATACACATCTAAAAAAGAACATCAAATGCACGCTTTAAGCCTGAAAAATATTCCGGGAAAAGCAGTTCTACATCTGCAGAACTGTTACTGTCATACAGGAAAACTATTAGATGATTGCATCCCAGTGGCATCTGAAATAATTTTAAGAAAATATATCAAAAATTCAACCCCAAAAATGTTTCGTGGGACTAGCACTGTCTAGTATGGTGAGTTTTACAGCCCTAGGCAAAGTGGTCTCCTGATTTAAGGATGGAGATGTGCTAACTAAAAATCTCAGTGGCCTAGAACTGTTTTTACTACTGGTGCAGCAGAACTGATGACATCCCTCTGCCAATTGATGTGACTGGCCTAAAATTCAGAAATTTTGGATTAAAATAATCCAGCCAACATAACTTTACAACCAAGTGGAGATTAACATTCTCATTGCCTCTTGGAGTCAGTTTCTGTTACCCTCATAGACATGCAGAAATATTTTCCTGTTCATGTAGTTTCACTTATTTTGCTGTATCTGATTAAAAGCCCACTGGGAGCAGCAGTAGTCAGTGGGAAAATTTCCTCTGCAAAAGTGACAAGGAGCTCTCTATCAGGCCTTGTGAGACAAGTCCAGCACCAAGTGAACCCTTCTCGATAGCATCAGAGAATGTTGACTACTGATGCCATTAGGATACACAGTCGAAGTATAGAGCATCCTGAATAGATGGTTTCATGATACATTGTGAGAAAGGCACCAAACTGAATAAGATATGATGAGCAGAAAAGGTCCAGGACAGTTTGGGACATACATAGAGTGTAAGCACTTCTACAGTGTAATCAGTAACATGTATTCCTAACAAATATTAAAGACAGAAGACAGCTTAGAATGTGCTGATGGAATAAAGAAAGATGAATGTGGTAACTGTGTGATCACAATCCATATAATCAATATGACTAAAACAGCTGGTGCTGATTATGACTTTCACCTAGGTTTCTTGCAAAATATATCAAAGTTCCAAACTAAATCTATCGCTTTCTGCTGGCTTAAGAAGTTCTCTTCAATCACTCTCAACAGGAGGAAAGGTGAGATTTCCTTTGCACAACGTGTAGCAATCAAGGTGCAAGAAAAACCCCCTCTATCACAATAGTCCCAATTATCAGAAAACAGTATCACTGTTAAATAGGACACAAAAAATATAGTCCTCCAATCCAAGCGTAGAACTAGACAGTGGGGAAAAATTAAATTGTGGGATGAGAGAAAAAGAGAGAGAAGGATATAACATCTGGTTAGTTCAGAGGAACGAAGGCGGCTGTAATACTGCCCTGATGTCAGGTCTAAACATCTGCAGTTCATCACCTTTGTATACGAAGTTACACACATGCACTCTGTCCCATCGCTTTACTCAGCCTGACACTTTCCTGCTCTTTTTGACATTTTAAGCTCTTTAAAGAAAGGAGACTTTGACAGATTTTGAAAAGTGCCTGAAGATGGAAACAGTGCTTTTGTGAGACCTATATGGCAGCCAGCCCTCTCTGACTGCACATCCAGTACTATATGTTGGTACCTAAAGGACTTCACATTCTTATCATCCATGCCTTCTAAAATAGGGAGTATCAACGCTGACTCTATAAATTACGAGTCTGCCAGCAGTTGAACACATGTGCTCTTTCCTCCTGCCTGAGCACTCCGGCTGCAGTCATGTTGATCTGAGTCAGCGGTGCTGGTTGTATGATAACGATACTCAGGTGCTTAAGTGCCTACGGGCTCAGGAACAAATTTGGAGAGAGACTAAACAACTTTGATAAGGGATTTAAAAACGGGGGAGGTTAAAACGGAAATTGCAATCAAGACGGAGTTGTGAGTGGAATACTTTCCTTCTCCCAACACTGCCTCGCTGCGTGTTGGAGACAAGGCACATCAATTACTTGGGCAACAGGTAAGTTAACAACAGACACACTAGCAACTTGGCGCACAAGGCCATGTTGCTGAAAGTCAAGGCATCTTTACTAAAGAAGGGATGAAAATGATAACATGCTCAAAAACAGGAAGAGTAATAAAAGCCAAAAGACATATAATTTCTGGAGGTTGCTGAAGGCTATATTTAAGTCTACCACATTGAAATAAAGAAACTATGCATCCTTAAATCTAAAGTTAAATCTTAAGGTGAGGACACAGATCAAGATGCTCAGCTGCTGAAAATGAGAGTAGTCAACTTCAGTGACAGTGCCACAACATACAGCAGGTCAGTATCTTGCCTTTATACCTCTTAAAGTAAGTAAATCTGATCAAAAGATCATTTATAAAAAACAACCAAGATTAAGTCTATTTCAAGGATAAGTTTTCATTTCTAAAAAGGACAGATACTTTTTACAGGATTTTGTTAAGACATAGTGTCTTTCAAACCATATTTGAAATTTCCTTCACTAAGATTGTGCRCATGCTTGAATTAAAATTCTTTGAAGAATTATACTGTAAGGTTGGAACAGATCAGAAAATTTTAAAACCATTTTAGGATAAACTGTACTCTCCATTTTACATGGCATAGCCAGAATGGAGTGGTCTTGCAGAATATTTGTCCACCTAAGCATTCTTTAATTCTGATGTTAAAATTGAGCCTTTAGTGTTTTCAACTGATATCTCTTAGTTCCAATGACCAATGTGATAGAGTCTGGCAAGAAAAGAAACTCCCGTTCTGCTAGCACAAGCCTTTCTCCATGTAATGCAAAACAAAAAAATCTAGAATCCTTGACATAGTTTCAGTAATATTTAATTCTGGGTTACTGAATCAAGTTAATAACTTTAAACTATTTCACTTAGACATGTTAAAACACATATTTTATTATTTTACAAAGAATAATTAATCTAAATGCTAAGATAGGATTTACACCCTACTAAAGCAAAATATTCCCTAGTTTCAACTTTCCTATGCAGGATCAGAATATGCACAACAAATACGTAAGAATAAGTGATAGCTTGCTCATAGTTTGTACTCTTTCCAAGCTATTTTCTTCATCTTCTCCTGAGCCAAATTTTTACTGGGTGAAATTAATGGACCTCAAAATGAACCCATCTCAGTTAGTAAAAAATAATTCACGGCAATTTCAGAAACAAGTAAGATACTACTAACTTCCCAGCATAGTTTATGCAGAAATGTGGATTTTTACCTTTTCTGTTTCAGTTTGACATTCTTGCTCAGTGTCAGTTTTCTCTTACCTTACTTGTTTTATTATTGGTAGGAACTACACACTGAGACTTCTGCACGTACAGAATTCCTTCTCTGTGCTCCTGAACTGATGCTAAAAAAGATGTGAGATCAAGCCTTACACAGTTTCTCTTTCCATGTTGAATGCAGTCACAAAAATGCACTCAATGTAGAATAAGCTTTGAGGGAAATGTCAGCCAAAAGCCTCCCTTTATTGAGACTTCAGACACCTCTCTTCATGCCTAAAATGTGGATGCTAGTGGATTGGGAAGCAAGAAGCCATTATTCAAACAATACTATGACCATTAGTCAGTCAATCTCAATACAGCCATAAGTGCTACCTCCGTAAGTACTCTTTTTGACACTTAGAGATGGTCCAAATCATTTTGATGAACATTAGGGAATTCATCTATCAACCTGAATCAACAGCACTCTGTTATCTATGATAGAAAAAGTGAAAACCATCTCTGCAAGTAAATCTTAGAAGAGTAGGAGAGGCCACAAAACAGAGAAGGGAAACCCTAGGAACAAAAATTAACTATTTTCCCAAGCCTTAAGTCAGACAGATTTGAAAACTGTGATTTGTCCAATTAACACAGTTTATTTTTGTTATTCATTTTGATGAACTTCTGGGCTCCAGCAAGGATCATCAAACCAAGCGCCAAAATACCTTGAAAAGATTGTATATACTTCTTGATTGGGAACAAGACCTAAAAGATCGATCTCAGTTAACCAAAGTTAATTGTTCTGAGTTTCCTCAAGTATTCACGCAGTAGACATTTAATAGTAATATTTCATGCTTTGCAAAAACAAATGCAATCAGGGTTTAACAGACAATTCGTGGTAAATGAACAGAAAACAGGGATGACAGCCACTAAAAAAAATTAACTGGAAATTAAAGAAAATACTAATTGAAAACTGTTGCAGTATTCCAGATAGGTTTTATGTCTTATTAAAAAATTAACAGCAAAGTGCTAGTTAGCATCAGTGTAAGGAGGAGTGAATGAGAACTGATTCAGAGAAAAAGCCTCAAAATCACCTATACTTCTTCCCATATGAGTTTTCTTTTACCATCTCTTATCATAACACTGACTGAGCCCAGATTTCTGTAGACTTAATAATACCTGACAGAACATAGCCTGAGGTGATACAAGAGTAGACTGAGAGGAAGGCGAGTACTGCAACTCTATCCACACAAGCACATTTTTAAAAGGCAAACAATATTTTCCACGATTCAATGAACCTATTCATTTTGGCGAGATGGAGAGTGATCACTGATAGAATGAGATACAGCCAGTTACCTCTCCTACATATACCAGTTCTGCACTCTCGGAGCAAGACTTGTGCTGTTAGGCGTTTCCACAATAAGGATGCTTCCCCAAATTGTCTAGATCCAAAAGTAAAAAGGAATCAAATATCTCATTGGCTTTTGGGCAATTTAACAAGCAACTGTGCACCTAATGTTCACGTGCTAGTTATCACCTCTCCGATGTTAAAATACAGTCTTCCCAGGAGTAAACCTATGCTGTATCAGGAACTGTACAGAATTTAAGAAACACTTATATACATAGAGTCAACTCATAACATACAAAAAAACAGGGACAAAGAAAAGCAATGTAAAATGCCCATTAGCACAGCATGCATCCTCAGCACCACATCACTTGCCTCAGGCTTATTTCAAGTACCSTATCTTTAGCAGAGGGAGAGTGGAAAAACTGCAAGGACATCATTGATCTGACAACACTCCTGCTACTTGCTTAAGTTTCTTTCCACTCCATCAGCAGAATTTGTACCAGTTCTCCTTCACGGCTTTACCCTTTGCCTTTCTAAAACCAGGCGCTCTCGTTCTCTGCCTATAGCATTAACACTAGTCACACAAGCCAGCCACAAGGATGACAGGGATGCAGGCTCACAAACACTGATTGATGATGCACTTCTTAAGAAAGCAGAAGCAAGTAATAAAGATGACCTTAAGACATGATTTACGTGCGTTCGGCAATTCAGACACACACTCATACTGCAGACTAGCTAGAGGCAGAGACAGGAAGAGTGGATGTTGGTGATCTATCAGAAAAAGTCTTGCTCAAAGTGAAGAACAGGTTGGTCAGCTCAAGTCAGAGAGAGTAGAAGATGGAATAAGTGCAGCATCAGAACTAGATGAAGAAATGTATTTAATTTTCTTTTGGGCTTGTTGAAACTAAAAAGAATTTTAAATGTTTTCAACTAACTTGGGAAAAAAAAAATCAATAAATAAAAGTCATTCAGGGTCAAAAAATACTGCTTCTGAGAAATTTTTAAGGAAAGGAACTTTGGAAATGTGCGATTAAAACAATAACATGATTCTGACCTCGACAAACAAGATAGAAGAGACCAAAGTCTGTCTTTCCTCCATAAAGGGAAGAGAAACCTAACCTTGGAGCTCACATAGACATAGGTAAATACTCCAAAGACCCAAGGAAGGAAATAATGGGATATTATCTGGCACTCCTTGATTTGGGGATGGTATCTATAGGCCGCTGTGAAACACAGCCTGGAAAACAGAAGTTCCATTGCTGTGATCCTGTTTATTTTTCTAGGTGAAATCACTTATAAATCTGATAAAGAGATTCATCTGCTTTAAACCTTAGGGGTTTTTTTTGAGTAACCAAAGGAAGCCACAGAAAACCTTTTTATACAAGATTTGCCACCAATGAACTCTGGTCAAGTGCTGAAGAAGTTTTCCAATTTATTTATTCCCATTCCGAATATACTTGTTAGTTCAGTTTTCATGGCCATTGCAACAAAGTGTCCCAGTAGCAATGGAATTATAAAGAATAATCAACAGTGGACAATACCTGCAAATATCTTAACTTGCTATTTGTAAAAATAAGAATTCTGCCCAAGACTTGGCTCTTGAAACATTACCTTGGTGCTGCCCTATACTGTCTATGTAGGGTGTGCAATCAAAAGAGTTTGAACCTCAGAAATGGCAAACACATACTCTTCACAACTGAGCTACTGATTCTATGAACAGAACTATTTAGCGAGAACTGTTTGGTGAATAATGACTAAACCAGACAAAACTGCAAGTCTGTTAAGTGATTCATGGAAAAGGAAGTGGCGTCAAAGACGTWGCTGAATTATGCGTGTAGTGTGAGTACTGTTGTAGTACACTACCTCTGCATCACTTCCACAATGTCCCTGACTGTAGAATTTGCACCAATTTCACATTTTCAAGCCCTCCACTTCAAACACTTTTCATTATATGGCTTGCTTTGCCACTTAAATTCATAACTCTTCCTGGAAAAATAAGTAAAAATGGCACCTTCCTCATTTAAAGAACTGTTCTTTGCAGTGGATTCTTTGATTTCCAACAAAGCAAGGGAGGATTACAGAATCATTCAGTGGTCTGAGAACACTCAAAAGTCATCATAACAGCAAATGTGACTATCTGACACAGGAGGGGACTGACAAAACATCTCAAACACCCATCAGCACTTGATGTTGATATTAAAAATTATAGACTGGGTAGAGAAACTGGTTTTAGTGCACATAACATTTCTACCTCCCATGACCTTACATATCTATACCTCCAACCCTCTGTTCCTCCTGAGCGCCTCTCATCCACAACTGAAAGTGTCATCTTTATTTCAGTAATCTTTGCAAACCGTGAAGGCTGGAGAGTACCTGAGCCTTTAATTCTCCCTTTTAGAACGAAGAAAAAAATGAATTAGCCTGCATTTTCACATCACAAATGGTATTTACAGAGATGTCAAATGTTAAAACTATTGGGGTTTTTTGTTTGTTTTGTTTTGATGTTTGTATTGGCTATCTAAGACTATTGAACCTGGAAAACAATGATGCTTAATCCCACATTTTAACATATTGTACAAAAACATATTTAGGGACATGAGAAAGCAGGCATGAATTTGTATTTACCAATACTATTTATTTTTGCTCATTTATAACATGTTCTTTGCTCTTCTCCTCCAGTCTGGGGTTCAAAATCACTCATCTCTTTTTTTCAGTTTGGCTCGTATGTGCAAACCAACAGGAGTTATGATACAAAATTTTTGTTTTAGCAGTTAAGAGGCCACAGAGGACTCCTTTGTTGTCTTTTTGAAAAAAAAAAAAATAAAAAAAAGGAAGAAAAGAAAAAAAAAATCCACTAGAGGAATGAAGTCACTTTAGCCACTGCAGATACAACTCCTCATCTCCCCCCCTAGCAGAAAACAAACTTGAATGGTAGCTTTATTTAGTCCTCTTTGGATATAATAAGAGATTTTTAGAGCACCCAGGAAGCCAGAACATAGTATCTATAGCAAGGCCATCCACACAAAAACACAAAAATGTGAGGCAAAAATGGCTCTGCTCATCATTCTGTCTACTTCAAAAACATGACCAGTTTACTATAAAGGTTTGTGCAGAATTCTCAGCACAAGAACTCCATTCAGTGTCCAGCAGACAAGGCTCTATCCATTTCAACAGCAGCAAAACGTCCAATGGACACCTTCCACATGTGCGGGACAAACAAAAGTCTGATGTCTTTATATGGAAATACAAAATGGTCTACATGTTGGATTTGCTTTTATATAACTCTCGGTTTACTGTGTGGTCCAATATGAAATCCTTATTCCTGTGAAATAAATGTTTTCTGATCTCTCTCCAGAAAGAAACCCAGAGAAACATTTTCATGGCTAGAATGAATTAACAAAAGATTTCATCATGCCTTAATTTATGCACATATGTAAGACAAAGGATTACTTAAATCAACTCTTTCATTCATCTAAATTTTATTGTGCCCAGCAGAAATAGTATTTTTCCTATCTGAAAGTAGTGTCACACAAACTGTTTAGTTTTGGCTTAATTGAAAAAACACAACCCATTTTTACTACATTTAGATATGACACACATGCCTAATCATTGTTTGCTTTTAATTTTTCAGTGTAAGAGTTTTTAGCATTTCTCTGTTCTCAGCTGCACATGATCTAGCCAAAGCTAGTCAATCAAAACTCCTGATGCGGTCGTATATCCCAAGGCAGTGGTTTCTTATTTACTTACACTCTGAGTGCTATCCCAAATAATGTATATTTATGTCTATATTTTACCTGCATTTCTTCTTCCTTCACAACAATTTTTACCTGTGTAATCCTTTGACTTTAGGTGGAGTTACTCCTGGGTTTTATTCTGACATACTCGGAGGAGAATCAGGCTTACCGTCTTTACAGTTAGCTGAAAGACTGTGTTAAAACCCCTTGGGAACTGTTTCGATGAAAGTACAATAAATGCACGGCTTATCATTTTGGAGGAAGCATTGTGTTTTGAAGGAAGCGTTGTATTTTGAAGGAAGCAGTGTAATAGTATCTCATGAGAGCAGTTCTTATTAATTGCAAGTTTTGTATGGCTTGGATTTATTAAAGTTCTGGATTTATTGCCAGTTGCCGCCATATGTAGTATATAATTTGCGAAACACAAGACTATGTGCATTTCCCAAAGACATTCCCTCTAATCATTTGCAAATTTAACAAATTTAGCACAAAGAGATGCTTCCTAATCAGGACCAGCAACCTGGCCACTAGCAACACTAGTATACAGACAAGCAAATAATAAAAGCATCGGTGCATCTATCTATAAAAGCAGTAATACTGACTAAAAAGATTTAGTACAATTTTTCAACTGTTTTGCACCCTCCATTCTTCCGGATTTCAGAAYGCAGCCTGGGTGTTGTGCTTGGACAGAGGAAGCCCTCCTTAACAAAGCAGTTGTCGCCAGAAATGAGAGGAACAGCTCTAAGGAGCTCTTGAGGGAGAGCAGTAATAATGGCTCACATTGCAACAACACTACCCTGAGACATTCAGACAAAATGGCAGGAAATAAACACTTGCTCTGTTGCAATTCAGAAAACTCTTCATGGGGCAGAAGGTTATTGTGGGGGTGATGGGGTAATATTTCACCAATAGCACATTCACAGGTAGCATTAATGCTAGGAAACTCCTCATTAATATAGAAGATACTCATAATGTTGACAGGCTGCTGTATGAAGCCCATACAGCCTCAGGCCCAACTATAGGAATAAGATTTTAAATGTGTGAAGTTACACATAGAGAAGGCTACACCCTTCTGTTTTAGCAACATTCACTGTTTAGAATAGAATAGAATAGAATAGAATAGAATAGAATAGAATAGAATAGAATATTTCAGTTGGAAGGGACCTACAATGATCATCTAGTCCAGCTGCCTGACCAATTCAGGCCTGACCAAGTTAAAGCACGTTATTAAGGGCATTGTCCAAATGCTTCATAAAGACTGACAGGCTTGGGGCATTGACCACCTCTCTAGGAAGCCTGTTGCAGTGTTTGACCACTCTCTCAGTAAAAAAATGCTTCCTAATGTCCAGTCTAAACCTCCCCTGGCACAGCTTTGAACCATTCCCACGTGTCCTATCACTGGATCCCCAGGAGAATTGTCTTCTACCGTGTAGCTGACTTCAACTCTTTGATCTCAATTGTCTGAAGAATGCAAAATAAAGGACAGATTATTCTCATAATTACTCTTTCCAACACAAGAGATTACAATGATTAGTGATTAGGGTTGTGGCAACATAGGCACAAACAGCTTACGCCTGGCTCTGATGGAGGGCCTCTACCAACAGTAGTCATGCAACGGTATCAGAAAAGATGAAACAGAAGGAAATAGTTTTGTATCACAGACTGAATACATCTCTGTGCAGCTTCCCTTTGATACTTCCAAATGAATAACTGTCAACTTTTCTTCTGAAAGAGTTGTTTTATTTCTTTGTTCAATATGTGGCCTGTCGGTGTCAACCAAAAGCCAGTCATTTTCCTTACCTTTCAGTTAAAAATRGTTTCATTTGTTTTTCTAAAGCTCCCCTAGTATTCATTCTATTGGCTATCACATATGAATCATTGCTAGATCTAAATCAGTCTACCCCCCCCAATAAATTTGCAGAGATCAAATTTAACTGAAATGACTGAAATTTAACCAATTGAATTTGGTCTGTTCCAATTAATTTAACTTTTTTTTTTTACATTTACAGTAATTTTTTATTAGAGTGCAGGGTCTTAAAGGACTTCAACACTAGAATTAACATTTCATAGCAGGAGATGTAAAAACCAAAGTGAATTAACTCTTCTCCTTCATAATAAAACAGCTCTTTCCCCTACTCCCTGTTAAAGAAGTCTTAACAAAAGAGTTTTTATTACAGGACAATGTAAATGAAATGTAGTACTTCAGGGTTTTCAGAGCATTTATGAGATCATGTAACCATTTCTGGCACGTGTATTTCTGACAGCATTTCTCCTAAGTGTACTTCCCCACTGTTTAGACAAGGTTACTTAATATGGTACCTGCCTAATGCTGTTCAGTAGGTTAAAGGCTTTATTCTATTAGCTTACATGACTCAGCTATGAGGTTTCTGAGAGCCTTCATGACCTAGCAGTGACCTTGCATTTGTTACAGGAGCTACAGTTTACAATCTCAGAAATATTATTGCACCCTAGATTTTGGTCTCATTTAGATTTTTTTGTAGAGACAAGGGGGTCTGTGCACAGACTATGCATAAACCTCATGAATAGCACAACACTCCTTTCTTAAAATAAATTTGGGAAAAAATATTCTCAGTAGATGGATTATCCTTTTAAAGGGAGCAGTTTCTGAGCCTCCTGCATTGAAAGTGTCCATTAAAAGAAAAGCAATTATTTTGTAAAGAAATCACTCAAATACTTAATGTCAGGCCTTCTCAATCCCCAAAAGTCAAAACACCACAAATATAACCAATGACAAATTCAATTAACACCATTTATAGTGAATAATTATACCTTTTTAACTTACTGCAAATGGATTAAATTTCTGTTAATCCTGGAGAGACCTTGGTACTGCATGTTGACAATAGTGCCATTGCAAGACCCAGGGAAAAGACATTGGGAGCCCTAAGTGGGAGTAAGCAGTAACACACAGCAAATCCTGTAGCCCGTGGAGCCTCACACTTGCTTTGTGTGAGCATTGCAGACTCCCATGAATCTAAGCAGAAGTTAATCAGTAACTCCAGCTATTCCAGGAAGAAGCCCCAGAATGTAAATTACATATAATTCATACATTATTAATAGGTGCATGTTGCACTGCAAAAAGATTGCAATGCACCACATGGGTGCAATATTTATGATCAAGCTTCAAATCCTTTACTTCCTCTGAATTGTTTCTACCTCAATATATATAGCCTAACATGTTCTCCACTACATCAGCTGATTCTTTTTTTATTCTGCATTATTATGAACTCATACTTTTACATCATGCAGCACAGTAAGCTGAAAAATGCGTTTGTTTTACTAGGAGGTATGTGAAGCATTTCTATTTGAGCAGTAAATACTTTGCACACATTTTCTAGATACATTTTACGGTATATATCCACAAGCACATATATTTCTTGGTGAGCTTGCAAAATTATATTAAAAAAAAAGGCATTTTTCTTTGAAGGAAAGATGCATTTTCTTTGTAGTAAGCAAAAATACATATGCTGATCTAGTAAAATCCTTCGGAAAAAAAAAATTATATCAAATATGCTTAATCTATGTCTAGAGGGAAATGAAAAGAGGCAGAAAAGTCTAGATTGCTCTGAACAAGGGTATGTTTGATCTGCATGTAATGGGAGTACTTTACAACCTTCACTCCACTAGCTCATGTTGATGGACAGGAAGCTTAGACTTTGAGTTGGACCTAGAGGAATTTAGTTAACTAAATGCATCCCCTTGCCTCAGAGATGAAAGCCACTTCCTATATTACATGATCTCTCTATGGCTTTCTTGCACTGCTGTCAGCCATTTCAATATTTCTGTGTGTCAGAAAGGCAAATTTGCATCTATGGTACAGGCTGGAAAAAAGTATCAAACTTTTCTAATAAAAAAAATTTWAAAAAGCACAACATAGGAACACATAGGCTAGTTGTGAAATGGTCAGCCTACTTTTATAGTAACCAGAGAAGATGTTTTGACAAATATTCCAGGCGTGTGAATACCCTCCATGCTCAAAAGTCACTGAAGTTTTCAGTGGTGTGCCTTCTGAAGCCCTCAGTTCAGGCTGTGAACAGGATGCCTTGAGAAAAAAAAAAAAAAGGTAAAAATCCAAAGCCTGGCATTCACCTGACATCAACTGTCTTTGTACCAATCACTGCTTTTGGTTCATTTTAATATTTTCCTTTGACTTTTGAGCTCTGCACAATTCTCACTCGGTAATATTGCACTAGCATCTGGAAATTACAATCGGCCTCACTGTACCTGGCAGGGTAGAAGCAGCCTTTTCTCCAGAAAGCTTAGGATCTTAAGAGCCAAAAGGACTGAAATTAAACATGATTATATGGCACACTCAGGGCTTTGAATGCAAAAGGTCTGAGTTCTAGTCTTGTTCTAGCCTTACTCACAAGACTGTCCTACTTTTCTCCATTTAGAAAACCAGAAGACTTTTTTATTGGCACTTATGCCTTAAATGCAGTGATAAATTAAATATTGCCAATACTTATAGTACTTTCTACTAACTGATTTGCAAAAAATTGATTTTATACATAATTCAATCAGGGAAATGAGTCTTAGCAAATATTTTTTCCTAGTATATACAGACAAATATTTTTCCAGAAAAATCATAATCTGTGCTTAAGTACATTGGACATATATCATAGTTAAATAGTATCTGTATAGCACTATCTTAAACTCCTTATACAATTATTGCCTTTTTTTATGAAAGCAACAGCTCCAGGTTATCACTGACCAATTTTTCCTCATTTAGCAAAGAAGRAATGAACGTGGCTAAGAACAGAAGACCAATCTTAAGTCTACAGCATTTTATGCTGCCATCAGTTATACATAGCTGTGGAAACAGCTACGRGTACATGAAATCTTCTGTCCTTGAACTATAGTTGTCACTATAATGATTCTGGCAGAGTAACAGAATGAAATTGTTGGTTCGTTCTAGTGCTGCTCTATTGACTTCAGGCTCAATAATGTAACATAAAACTGGTCTCTACTGGTGGTTTTGTCTATCACAGTGTGTTGCTGAACTGACTCTAACAGAGTGGTGCTTTTGTTGCTCTTGCTGAAATGTTTTAGTGGAGACACTAAGAACAAGCGAATTCTCATGGAATTTCAGGAGTTCCAATAGTGTTTCTATATACCCATGTTCTCTATAAATATCACAMAAAGCATTGGCAATAAAACAGTATTTCTGAAACACTTCCAAAACAATAATATTTTTCACATAATGTAGATATATGGCATTCCAGATTCTGGAAACAGGTATGTATTTTATTATTCTTTCATATTCAGCAGTGAAAAAGTAAAGTTGTAAAAAGTTATTCAAATATATGACATTTGTTACTCATCATCGTTTCACTACGATTCTGTCTTTGGTGAAGGCTACGGAGAATAACTTTCTACAGTAAAATGGAGAGGGACATCAGTTTTCCAGGAAAATAATCCAGAGAATGTAAAAGAATTGCATGACTAGGGGAGTGTTTCATCTATATATGTCCCTCTCTGGGGATGGGTTTGCAGCCTTATGGACAGAGACTGCATTGTTTAGATAACTATACCCAGCAGTCTCCTTCCAAGCCCTCCTCACACTGACCCTGACCTGCAGCCAGCGGTTCAAAAGCACGTCTCCAGAAACTGGATGTTCAAGGCATTAACTTATGCATTACCTTTGTTATCCATAAGGTCAGAGGTCGGTTTCTTTAATTTGAGAGCAACCAGCATGTTATGGTGACTAATATATAGTAAAGCTCTCTTAATTAAAATGTGTAGTGGAGAAAGACAGAGACGTCAAATAAAACAGATAACAGCAGCACCACAGTTGGGACTAAGGCTGCTAGATTACAACATTATTTCTTCCACCTCAGAATGAGTAGGCAGATGGACAAAAACATTCCGCTACAGTACACAAAGTCTTTTGCATTCAAACAACTGTTCATCTTGATCAGGTTCAAGGATCTTTTCCTGCCTTTCCTCGTGCYCATTTTTTTCCAAAATCCAAGAATTCTTTTATGAATTCCTTCTTCATAAATACTCAAATGAATGCATTGCTTAAAAATACAACTATTCACACGCCAAGAGGAGGAAATAAGTTTTTGAAACTATGTTAGTTTTCACATATCACTTTATAACGTTATCATGTACCCCTTTTTATTCCTGTTTTAAATGGCTCAACAGGGGAGCTGAACCATGACTCAGCTCGCCAACCACATTATAAATAACAGAACAAACAGGCTCCACATATTTTAACATCTTTCTATATACCACACGTGGTTTGTTTAAAAAAAAAAAAAAAGAAATTTAACGTTTTCATCTTTCAAGAAACGTCATAGCTCATCTCAAATTATAATACTAAACTCTAAAAAAACTTTTGTTCACAGAGCAGTTAAAAAAACGAGCCACCTGACCCACATTAAAAGTGGATAAATAATAAAGTGGATAAAGTTGCCAAATTTATAATACAGAACTACAAAATTGAGTTTTATTGGTGAAAATCCTATCCAGCTCAAATTTGGACTAATTCCTCCCAGCACCTGTGGATCACCAAGATCAGGCCTTTTAAAGAGGAGATTTTTCTTTCCATTTTCTTATGTAGAAGATAAGGCAGAAGTTTTGAAGGTTCTTTACCTACATGTAACCTGCAGTATTCAAAACAAAAAATCTATGCATTCTTTTAGGATGTATATTACCACATGTTCCCTCATTGTGCCCAGTTTTCAGAAAATTCAGTCCTTCTACATCCTCAGGAATGGGCTTTTAATTTATGTTTTTAACTCCAGAAATCCTCAATGTAATCCCCATTGGACTTAAGAAGACAGGTACCATCAACAGGCTATACAGACTGACAGAGCTGTCTGCAGAATTTGGGAGGCCAGTCCCACAAAAATCCATCAGAAAGAACATCCAGATCTTCTTCCGAAGTTTGAAAGTTTTAGATTTCAAATTATGCTCAGTTTAATGGATCCTACAACTGACTGGCCACATAGCTGGACAGAGCTATGCTACATGAACTGCTATTATGCCAGCCAAGGAACAATATTCTTCATATTTACATTAGAATAGAATATTCTTAACTTTCTTCTGCTCCAGTTATGTGGACATCAAGGCCTCATCTAGAATGTATCCAAACCAAGGTGATTTTTTTCATTGACTCCAGAGGGCTTTAACTCACACCTTAATGTATTAATACATAGAATCATAGAATCATAGAATCATTAAGGTTGGAAAAGACCTCTAAGATCATCAAGTCCAACCGTCAACCCAGTACCCATGCCCACTAAACCATGTCCTGAAGCGCCACATCCACACGTTTTTTTGAACACCTCCAGGGATGGTGACTCCACCACTTCCCTGGGCAGCCTGTTCCAATGCCTGACTACCCTTTCCGTGAAGAAATTTTTCTTAATATCCAATCTAAACCTCCCCTGGCGCAACTTGAGGCCATTTCCTCCTGTCCTATCACTTGTTACTTGGGAGAAGAGACTGACACCCACCTCGCTACAACCTCCTT
>JASVER010000107.1:1445449-1461506 GCA_030449065.1 Oceanodroma leucorhoa
GCCAGCTTCTCCAGGAGAATGCTGTGGGAGACAGTGTCAAAGGCTTTACTATAGTCCAGGTAAACCACATCCACAGCCTWCCCCTCATCCACTAGGCGGGTCACCCAGTCGTAGAAAGAGATCAGGTTGGTCAAGCAGGACCTGCCCTTCATGAACCTGTGCTGGCTGGGCCCGATCCCTGGGTTGTCCTGCACCTGCCTCGTGAGCGCCCCCAAGATGAACCGCTCCATGATCTTCCCCGGCACCGAGGTCAGGCTGACAGGCCTGTAGTTCCCCRGGTCCTCCCTCCGGCCCTTCTTGTAGATGGGCGTCACATTGGCAAGCCTCCAGTCATCCGGGACCTCCCCCGTTAACCAGGACCGGTGATAAATGATGGAGAGTGGCTTGGCARGCTCCTCCGCCAGCTCCCTCAGTACTCTTGGGTGGATCTCATCCGGCCCCATAGACTTGTGTGTGTCCAGCTGGCATWGCAGGTCATTAACCACTTCCTCTTGATTATGGGGGGTTTATTCTGCTCCCCGTCCCCATCTTCCAGCTCAGGGGGGTGAATACCCAGAGGATAACSGGTCTGAATATTAAAGACTGAGGCAAAGAAGGCATTAAGTACCTCAGTCTTCTCCTCATCCTCAGTGGCAATGTTCCCCCCGGCATCCAATAAGGGGGGGAGATTCTCCTTGGCCCTTTTTTTGTCGTTAACATATTTGTAAAAACATTTTTTGTTGTCTCTTACGACAGTGGCCAGATTGAGTTCCAGCTGGGCTTTTGCCTTTCTAATTTCCTCTCTGCACGACCTGACGAGATCCCTGTACTCTTCCTGAGTCGCCCGCCCTTCCTTCCAACAGCGATAGACTCTCCTTTTTTCCCTGAGTCCCAGCAAAAGCTCCCTTTTCAGCCAGGCCAGTTGTCTTCCCCGCCAGCTCCTCTTACGGCACAGGGGGACAGCCCGCTCCTGTGCCTTTAAGACTTCCTCCTTGAAGAACTTCCAGCCTTCCTGGGCCCCTTTGCCCTTCAGGACCGCTTCCCAAGGAACTCTCTCAACCAGCGTCCTGAACAGGCCAAAGTCTGCCCTCCGGAAGTCCATGGTAGCGTTGCTGACCCCTCTCCTTACTTCCCCAAGAATTGAGAATTCTATCATGTCATGGTCGCTGAGCCCCAGACAGCCTCTGACCACCACATTTCCCACCAGTCCTCCGTTGGAAAAAAAAAAAAAAAAAAAAAAAAAGGTGGCCCGTATGGGGCCCGTACGTACATACCACACACCTCGACCCTTGCCCCAAGAAGGATTGATCAGAAAATTGAACACATAAGATAATGTCAAAAAGAAAACCTGAAATATCAATTCCTGTGCTTGAATTTGGAATTAGGACTGAAGCTCCCAAGAGAAGTTCACTTTCAGCACAACAAGCTATGATGTAATATAGTCTACTGCCCTGAGACTTTTGTTGTAGGTCCCCTGGGAAGAAGTATCAAACTTGACTGACTTTTTCTGTTTTGCTAGATTACCTAATGATAATGAATTTAGCATAGAAAGATTTAATTTAAACATTCAGGATGCTGATGAAGCTAAGTCAAACAAGCTACACAAACACAGAGTCATTTTATTTAACTCTCTCCCAGCCCAGAGCATACCCCAGTGGTTCATGAAGTCTCAGTTATTGCTTGATCATGGAGAATAACCAAAAAGACAGTAATTTTCAATCTTACCTCTTATAAAACTTAAACGTGAGGCTCCTAAATTGTGTGGGTCCAATCAATCTAAGCACATTTCAGGGGAAAAGCCATCTGCCAATTCAGTCACTCTATACAGAGAGGTTTAACGTCAGTGCAATTAGCTGAAGAAAATACACTTTTAATGGCTTAAGTCTAAAAGCACTCAGGGCTTCCAACAATGCTAAAAAATACATATAGAACACGCACAAAAATCCCTTCAGTCTGACTTCAACAAAACAAAACTAACAACAAAAACTCCCTTTGTAACTTCCTATTACAATAAATTTTCTAACCAGCCTTATATATGGAAAGTGCCCCAGCAACTATGTCATACAATGAATTCAGCACACATGGAAATAATACTGGGTAACAGATACAATAGGGGCATATAGAGTATTTCCCTTTAGATATTGTTGCTTTGCAGCAAATAGTATGTGAAATTATAACGAAGGACAATCTCTGGAAGATCACAAAAGTTTTTCTTTTAGAGGAATACTATAATCTACAGGGGTTAAGTTGACATACAAATATATATATACGGTTCAGCTTCTTCAGCTTTAAACATCTTCACAATTCAAGCAACTCACAAGTCAGGTGACCATCAATTTGCTCTAGCTGGCTGGGTGGCCCCATCAGACAAACACCAAGCCTGTTACTAGAGCATCACTCTACTGCAGAATCACAGGTCACGTTAGTTTAGAGTTACACTGAGCAACAATTTACTTGGTAGATCTGTTTGAGACAGGTTGCCTGATATTTTAATGATATAATGTCAGTCTGTTTCTGGAACAAGAATCAGCCAGTATTAAAATTTTACTAATTTTTWAAAAAAAAAAAGTATCATGATAATTACCTTTATAAAGTCAACGCAAAAAATATGGATTTCCTACATATCTTACACGTATGCTTCAGGTCTTCAGCTGAGTGCTGAAGTCAGAGTTACTGACCTCAGACTTACACTAACTTAACCCAGTTGAAAATCTGGCTCACAAAGTGATGACTGAAAAAGGTTCTGAAGAATTTGAGAATGAGATTCATTTTTCTTGCTCTGGAACATAGAAAGGCTATATAATTTCCAAGAACACCAGCCTCCAGCTTCAAACACATGGGAAATTCCTGGTCACACAATTCTGGTAACTCTATACATGTGGAACATCATCACTTCTCTGTTTTAGGTATATGATGTATGCATTTGATTATGTAATTTTGGCAGATTGGCATATTTTWAAAAAGTAAAAAACATATCAAGATGCTCTGTGCAGTAACTGTGATAATAAAATAAATAAGCGTTGCAAAGAAAGAAACATCAAAAAAGCCACAGATGAGAGGCTGGCAAAAATCCAGAACACCTCACAGTAGAAGACACAAAGAGCTCCACCACTTATTTAGTTTATCTGAAAGACTGAAAGATGACAATCATAGTGGAGAAAATCCTGGCCTTAAGGGTTCTTTAATCTAGTAGAAAGGCATAACAGGGAAACAAATTGTTAACAGTTTGAGTGGGAAATTAGTAGAAGAAACTACCAAGGGATCCTCCACTGTTTGATGTCTTCCAGCTATGACTGGATGTCTTTTTGAGAGGTATATTTCAGCCAAAATTTATACTGCAGGTCTTAAGTGGATAAAATCAACCAGTGTGCAGCACATAAGAGAGCACACCTGATGATCAACGTCCTTAAAAAAAACTTTAAAATCTATTAACTGTACTGGCTAAGCAGACAGAAAGGACTCGGAGTACATACAACACAGTATTTGCACGGTGAGTTGAAGCAGGCTTTGTACTAGAGCAGGAAAGACTATGTTTTATACTTGTTGCTGCTYAGAAATATCATAAAGGAAATCCACAGAATCCCAACAAATATTTGTACAGCTAGCTCTTTTACTTACACATTGCCCAGAGGTGTTTTTCACAAAATGAATGACCTGAAATCAGGTTAGAAATCCAGTAATTCTGAGCTTAGTTTATTAGTTATAAGCACCAGCAGAAGAACCTATTAGCAGGACTACTGCTAGGCACTTGGGGCAGGAAGGGGCATTTCTCAAAACACCTCTCTCGTTTCACTGCATGCTAGTTTTACTGGGTTGTCTTTGGCCTATTAAATAATATACATTATAAGAAGGTACCGTTTCACGTATCTCCCATCAGAGCCATCAGCTCTTCCTATTTATTACCCAAAGTGCCTTCATTCCTTAATTTAATGCTTACTAAACCACTCTGACAATAACCGGAAGAGAGCATCCATTTGAAAGAACAGATTCAAACTATGCTGCATTCAAAATGAAACTTGTTCTGCAGTGCTATGCCCTGAAACATCCATCTTATTTATCTTAATAAAACATCCATCTCTATTTATCTTAGAGGTCCTATTATTAATGTCTGATCTGGATGAATTTAAAGGGAAAGAGGTTACAAACTAGGTTAACCATGATAAGGCCTATCAATCTTTGGACCTCGCGGTAATGCAAGCTTTGCAAAAAATAATCTCATTAAGAAATAAAACATACCCCTTTATGCCCTCATGCTTCCCTTCATTTCTTTAAACACAGGGGAGCCGTGGTGTTATGTTTTACCTTGATTTCTCGCCCCCACGGGCTGTTACAGCTCTCACTGTGGGGGATTTCTTTGCAACGGGCTCRGGGCGGGGGCTGGATGGGGGGCGATGAAGGCTGCATTTGCCACTCTCGACAGCCACAAATGAAGATGAAGTGTGAATTATACAATAACAACCTCTACTTCTTCACTGTTTTGAATTAAAAGAGGTGGAGGTATCTCCCACATAGAGGAGTCTATGTCACCAGCCTTCCACTGAAAACTGAGCACAGACAGGTGGGTAGGGAGGAAAAGAAGAGAGAAGTTGYGTAGAGGGGACGAAGGCTCATCTCCTGCAATATCCTCAAGCCTGGCTAGTGAAACGCAATATCCCTTCCAGCGGAAGATAAAGGGAGAATTCCAGTGAAGTTTGCCAGTGACACTCTGCATTCTACAGAGTGCACAGATCTGCAGGTCAGCGCTACCTGGACAACAGGGCAAATTCTGTTAGTAAACCGATTTAACTGGCTACACTAGACAACTGCAAACAAATAGYTGTCCTAAAAGAAAATAAAAAGCCAAACAAACACACAACCAAAAAAAACCCCACACCAACAGATGCTGCCAGACATACTCTAGCTGTTATTAATAGGAAATTAAGAAATAAAGATTGGGGATTAAGTGGAAAAAAATGGTTAAGCATTTTGGTGCATTTCCACTTTATCATAATAATTTCGGTAGCGATAGTCAAAGTTATCGTGAGGATGGAGAGTTACTCAGCCTTTCAGGTACCAAGATCTCTTTGGCAAGGAGAAGCTTTACAGGTATCAAATCTCTTAATGTCTACAGTCTTGAATAACGTTACCTCTCTTTTTAATAGCTCCTCACTCATCCTTCTATGTCATAGTACATGTGGAATATTTCAGGAGATTCTTCAAGATAATCTTAGTGCCCAGGTGTGGATCAGGGTAGGCAGAAGAAAACAACAGAGAGCAAGAAGAGAGGAAGCTACTTTTGTTCAGGCTAAGCTGGACCACACGACAGTGCAGACAGTATACACACACACATAATCCTTGGCTCACTTTTTCTCATAAGGCGGCAGCAGCTCTTATCCTTGCTGGTTTGATCCCAATTATATGACCTATAGCATATAGGAACTTTCCTTTTTTTCCTAATAAATTAAAGGTAATAAGGTGAAACTAATCAATGAAACCATAAAGCCATATGGTATTGTGGTCCTGGATGGTAAGTTTATACTCTGAGAATCTGCAAATTAGCTGTGAAAATAAAAAACATTTAAAAATAGATCAAGCAGAGATAAAAGCCTTGGAACACATTGTAAAAATTACAGATTCCCAGACCCATTAAAGTGAACTAAAAGCAAATGACAATGTGACTAGCAACTTTATCAAATTCAGTAAAAGGTCCGTTTCTTTTTTTATCCAAACAAGGGTTTGTGATCATGAGCACCCCACAATGTCATATGTTATCTAGAAAGCCATGCTGTGTCACCAGTAGATAAACATCATCAGGAGTCCCGTTTCCATCTCAAGGGAAACTTCTGGGACTATCTTTGGTTCATGGCTGGGTCAGGTCACTTAAAGTTTTCATTGACCTGAACCTGATCCAAACCAAAGGATTGAAATTCCTGACCCACTCACCCCAAAGAACAACTATAATGAAAAACTGAAATGGAATCATACAGTATAGCAACCGCATGCCTGAAGAACAGTATCTGTCTGAGATAACTTGAGGAGAGCACCTGCCTCTTTTTATCAGGAGATCCCCTGTATTTACCACGGTATTGCCTTGAAGTGAGTCTCGTAGCCAGAAAGCTATTCTGCTAGTTTTATTGAGTTAGTCTAATAAAAGTATGTAAAATGTAATTGCATTTTCAGGACATTCCTGGTAATTTGTTTGTAAAACGTCACTTCCTTAGTGTTTCTCCTTGAAATTTGTTCTTAAAGCAACCTGAAACCAGTTAACGACAGCAATGCTATTACTTTTGACAAAGGAAAAAAGAGTGATCAAACTACATTTCTGGCCACTTCCAGCTCTCTGTAACATATAMAGTTACTAAGGTAGTCCTGCAATTTGGCATCCTGGCTACTTTAACAGCTCTGTACTGTCAGTAAGAACTTACTGAAATGCAACTTTAATCTCACAGAGACTTAAAGTAGACACTGCACCAAAATGTGTAAAGAGTAGTTGGTTTCAAAACTGCACAGGAAAGATGACTCCAGCTGAAACAAGGCTAGTGCATCCACAAACAATTCTGTCATATTGTCATTTCGAAGAGTATTCAAATGCTGCTTATGGATAACATTTCTGTGGCTTTAGTCCCAAATTAGGAGATAACTAGGTATTATTGTTAGTGGGGGTTGGGGGTTGGTGGTGGTGGTTTTTGAGTGTTTGTTTAAATTCTGCCTTATAAATACTTGGCTTGACACTATMTAGAAAACTAAAGTGCCACAGAATGAATCTCTGCTGATAGCCTTTGGCATACCTCCACCCCTGTAGCAACATGCAGCAATTCACAGAGCAAGAAAATTTCTAAAGTAGTTAAGAAAGTGCCTGTGTGGCAAAACACAACGCTGGGCAGARATAGCTTGGTAAGTCTGACCAAACAAGCAGTATGCTGCGTACAGCCGAAGGGCRGGCAATTAAGTACTGGACAAACCAAACCCCCTCAGCTAAAGAAATACTTTGCTACTTTTCAGGAAGCAGCACATAGCGCACAGTCCTGAGCCTGATATACAACAACTGGCTGATGCTCATCACAAAAACACCGCTTGGAAATAAAAATACTGTCCTCCTCTCTGCAGCTTCGAGGTATCTCCCCACTTCATCAGGACTGAGTTTCAGCCAACTAAGGATTCCCCTGCTCCATAATTTYTGCTACATACTAGATAAATCATGAATAACACGATCCATTTGCATTGCTGAACTTGATGCAAAACTGTAAAATTACTAAGATGCATTTATTTATATAAAACATAAGTGTATGAAATATATAAAATATAAAACGCAATTTTACACAAAATACAGTATTTAGTGTTACATAAGGGTTTTTTCTCTCTTTTTAAGAGATTCTTCCCATGCCACAGGGTAGGGAAGGCAGGTAGTAGCCATTCCCAGGAGATGGCTTGTTGACAGCATGCAGAACCCTTACTAATTTACAAACATGACAACTTTAGTTGTGCAACAGTAAGAGATATCATCCTGCATTGGCAAGATTGCTTGAAACTTCTCATCCCTTGGTTTTATAAATCCTTTATGATGTGATTGCCAGTTAAATTCAAGCTTTTGCTTTTATTTATTGCTCCCCTTTCAGTTTAGAAGTTTATTTGTGTATTTTCTTTAATTGGCTAYATTTAAGCTTCTTATTCCCAGGAATCCTTCTAATAATTGGCTGTCAAGTAGCTTTAGAATGTGTATTTATGACTTTATGATCATTGGACTTGTTTTCTTAGGTCTGTCTTGTACCAGGAACAGTGAAGTAAAACCTCCAGGATGGCTGGCACTAATAAATTGGTCTCCTTTCTTTGCAAACAATTTAACATAGTTTTCCTCAGTGGAGGTTCAAAAACTTGCTTGCAGCAGCAATATTTTTTGCTTATTACAAAGACATGTGAGCAGCCTAAAATTTAACATGGCTATTTAACATATGCTATACATGTAAGTATWAAAAAAATACATAAAACTCCTTCACTCATTAAATGATATTAAAATACTTTTACTGACTCTCCAACATATGCAGTCCTCAAAAGTTCATCATTGCATGATGAATCTGACTTCTACTTTCATTTCCAGCAGTAGGTCAGTATTAATTTACTCATTGTTTCATCCATCATTCATGACCAGAACCATACTATTACTAATTAAGTGAATTCATTCTGGGATTTATTTGACTGAAAGTCTTAAGAAGAGCCCACCTACCTATAGTGCATATCATTTCTTGGGAATGGTACACACTTTCAGATTTGGACTCATACAAATAGTAGCTCAAAAGATGTTACTATGATGAACACTGTGCAGACTGTATTTATTTTCATGGCATTCTCATCCTGGAACCTTCAAACACCAATTTCATTAAACCCCTGAAAATTCAACTGTGTACCCATCCCTTCCTTGTTATCTTTTTCTTTGAAGCAGTACAGAAAATAGCATGGGCTTACAATGTACTTTCCTCACAGCCTCTGTGCACAGCACTTTGCAAAATGGTCTTTACAGTGTATTGCATGAGGTGTTTGCGACCTGCAGGCCTGAGCTGACTCCTGCTGAGGAACATCGAGGACAACAGTTGAATGGGTTTCCTCACATATTATTGCGAGTGAAAAACAGCTAAATCCAGCCTTCGTTATCAAAYTGAAAATAATTTAAGGGACAGATGGGGAAAAGTTGTTACCAGTGAAGGCTAGACAAATGAATTTCACGAAAGGAGTGATTTTGCAGGAGGACAGTAACAGCAATTGAGTGTCTTCCAAAGAAACGCAGCAATGTGAATTACAGCGTGATGTCCAGAGTGGGRCGTGACGCCAAACAGCGCAATGAAGGAAGAAGACTGAACAGGGAGTAACCAAAAATTTAAGAAAAAGATTCAGACAAGACAGAGCTACATAGAATCACAATAGAGCACAAACACAAGAGCCAATGAAGAGATTTGAAAGTGACAGATGAGTAAGATAAAATGGACAGTTTAAGCTGGTATTTTGAAGGGCTTTGGAAGCGACGAGTGAATGACTGAGCAAGGCCTACATTTTAGGCTACAAAAGCAGAGAGAAAACTACAGCGCAAAGAACAACACTTGTTACGAAGAAGACTGGAGTGATTTTTCATCTGCTATGGAGAAAAACTCAGCAGAATTTTCCTCTGTCTAGTTGTTAGGGTAGATTTCGGAAGAAGAAGAAAATTGGATAACAAGGCGTCAAGGCTTGGCAATTGAAAGGAAAAGGACATTCACAACCATAATGGAAAAGAAAGGAATGGAATGTAGAAGGGAAGAGAAAGCTCTGATAGTATCAACCATCTTTTCCTTTTTACTAGTTAGGAAGTAATTAGCAAAACTGTAAACTCAAGAATGTCAAGAGATTAAAGGTTCACAGGAAGAGTAAAATAATTTGGGTTCTCATCATGGCTCTGACCTTAACTTATCCTATGCTTTAATTTTCCCTGTGAACAGTATTACAGTGGCAGGACAGTGCTGAGGTTTGTGTCATTAATGTTTGCGGAAGCCTTAAGACTTCTCAGGAGGAAGAGATAAAGGAATTTAAATGGAAAAAAAGCAACACAAATGTTTTGAGACTATAGGAAGTGAAGGATCCAGCCAATCTGTACACAAAGTTTTTTTGAAAAAAAGTATTACAATATTTTATTTATTAGAAATTAATTTATTAATTTATAGTTTGTTAATTATTTATTATTAATTAATACATTAAAATATATTAAAATATAAAATAAAATAAAAATAACTAAAATATCTTGTTATCGTTTATTGGTACTTCTTGCCACCAACTTATATTGACATAGATTTGTAGTACACTGTCCTGGGAAACAGTTCTCAGGACTATCTCTGCTTTTTCTGGCAAATAAATTTAGAGAGCTTGCATTTACTGCTTTAACTGTAATAGTCAGGAAAACAGTGACTGACTTTATAAAGCAAAGCTTTAGTTTCATCCGGTTTTAATAATATTTAAACAAATATAAAAAAGAGGCAGAAAAAATAAATGCTGTCACTTTAAATTCTTGTTGCAGTTGATAAGACTGCTAGGTATGGTTCTCAATGAAAGACCAGCAGTTGAATGAAAATGCTCTCTGAATTAAAATTCTTATAGAAAAATGTGTATCTATAGAATTCAACTCCCCCATGATTAAGATGATGAATGACACCCTGAACAGCAAAATYAAGTATGTTTATTTGGCTAGTTAGTTTACTGGACACATGATAAATTCTGCTTGTCCTCACTGGAAAACACTGCCAAGATTTTAAGTTCCAGTTTCTTTCTGCCAGAATATCCTCTGCTTTATAAAACATGACTGCAATTATTAGAAAAATATCTGCAGTGATTTCTTCAGACTGAGAGAGTCATCTCCTGAATTCAGTGACTTGACTGGCTGCTGATTTTTATGTTCTTAACAGCAGTTAAATAAACATTGTCTTAAAAAAAATCTCTTATTCAAGTGGTCTAACAAGACTGGACTGATGTTTAGCAGAGAAGAAAAATGATCTTTAAATTCAAGAATAAGTTTTGACACCAATTACTTGTTATGCTGCTTTTTTATATGCTAAGCACTGAAAAGAAGGTTTAGGGTAAAATATTTTTACATTCCGGTTCTTAAGCCTTGGAACTCGCCACAGACAGGCAATAATATTATTGCAAAGTATGCAGATATTAAAATCCTAATGAGAACACTGATTTAGCCCCTTTATTTTTAATGATTAGTAATTAAGAGATCATGAGATCAGATGAGAAATACCTACTCGTAACCCTTCTTGAAGCAGAAGGAGTCAGACTCAAGATTTAATTAGAAGCTTCACATTTCAGGATGAAATCCATGACTATTAATTATTTATATGTTTATTTACAATACATCAAGATGCTATATGAACTGCACAAGCAAATCAGTCGATTGCTGTATTGCAGACTTTTGTTCCTTTTTAAGAATGAAAACTCTAAAAGGCTTTTGCTTTTGTGCCCAACTTCACACAGTTTACCTAACCTGCAGTTCAAGTACACTGGAAGGACTTCTCTTATGCCACACATAAATAAGAGCAGATGCTTTATTGTGGTTGTGTATTTCATTGTTTTGGCATTTATATTAAGCATATTGAAAGGATGCACTTTATATACACAAGTGAAATCATTATAAGAACACAGGAGAAAAAAAAAAGCAACTTTGAACCTCAAGATCATTTCGTATCTTTGTTCACAACATTCTTTTATTTGCTAACGTTTATCCTGCCTTCTTTTCCTCTATAGTTACTATATTAATGTGATTCAATCCTTTCCCACGTATGCTAAATACAASTCCTCTTTCTCTCTGTCTTCCCATCTCTCTCTGAAACTACTGGTCACATTTTACTCAGTTGTACTGGTTTTGGCTGGGATAGAGCTAAATTTCTTCACAGTAGCTGGTATGGGGCTATGTTTTAGATTTGTGCTGAAAACAGTGTTGACAATTCAGGGATAATTTCGTTACTGCTGAGCAGTGCTTACACAGAGCCAAGGCCTTTTCTGCTCCTCACCCCACCCCACCAGCGAGCAGGCTGGGGGGGCACAAGAACCTGGGAGGGGACACKGCTGGGACAGCTGACCCCAACTGACCMAAGGGATATCCCACACCATATGGCGTCATGCTCAGCATATAAAGCTGGGGGAAGAAGAAGGAAGGGGGGACGTTTGGAGTGATGGCATTTGTCTTCCCCAGTAACCGTTAGGCGTGATGGAGCCCTGCTGTCCTGGGGATGGATGAACACCTGCCTGCCCATGGGAAGTAGTGAAGGAATTCCTTGTTTTGCTTTGCTTGTGTGCACGTGGCTTTTGCTTTACCTATGAAACTGTCTTTATCTCAACCCACRAGTTTTCTCACTTTTACTCTTCTGATTCTCTCCCCCATCCCAGCAGGGGGGAATGAGCGAGCAGCTGGGTGGGGCTGAGTTGCCGGCTGGGGTTAAACCATGACACCAGTCCAGGTTATTCCTGTGCAAACAGCAACTACGAGTCAGCTCTGTTTTCAAGAAGTTGCTATGCCCACAGAACAGGATTCACCTCCCTTTCCTTCGAAATGATGGGGAAATGTCTCACCTCTCTCCAGTTCCAGTTGTATAATTCACTTGTAGTAAAAAGAAAGCAGTTATTTCTGTTCAAACCTGACCTGTCCCTTGACTTCCCCAGTTCACATTTTGCTCTGTTGCTTTACTTCCGTAAAACCTAAATCCACAGCTGAACTTAGCAACAATTACTATGCAAGGTCAGCAAACACAGACAAATCTCTGTAAGGAATTACCAAGAAAGAAAAGGAATTTTCAAAAGGTATCAGGCATTTTCACAGGCTACAATGAAAGACTAATTTAAGTTGATGAGGTCAGGATAAGCTTATCCACCCACTGCTTAATTCCACCTTTGGACAGGTTGACCACATCTATGTTATGCATTTTTGAAGTCTCTCATAGATACTACACAGCATTCTATTACAGAAGAAGAAAACCTAAGAGTTTTTCTTCAAACTTTATACAGAAGCATAGAATTCTGGTTTTGACTCTTCCTTAGTGTAATATAAATTGAACTTCTTAGGAAAGCCATGCCAGATCTTTCAAAAGACCGCTCAGGTTCCCTCCTTCCCCAGCCTATTCTGGACACAACTGCAGGCTAGCTTTTGTAGGACAACATGGCTTTCCAACTGCCAGGAGTAGGAAAAGTCGCTTGGTCACTACCACTTATTGTCCTCAGCAACTTCCAACTTTAATAATGCCTAAAGCAAGTCCTGCAAACTAAGAGGTCTAAAAGCTATGACAGCTTTTGCTCTTGGCAGCCAAGCAYAAGAGGTTATTGCAACAAGACACATTGCTCAGCTACAGTGAGTGCATCCACAAACTGTAGGGTGTGGTATTCAGCACTTCATCTGGACTAAAGGTATTAACACAAGAGTTTCACATATGCTACCCAAACTTTCTACCTAGAAATCTTAGCTATTATAGCTACAGTCCTCAAAAATCCACTGAAAACCTGGCAAACAAGCTGCCAGCTACCACCATCCCAATATGCAAATGCACCAAGTTTTTCCATCCCAGAACTTTTCCTCGAACAGTTCATCACATCACTAATTGAAAGTAAATAAAGGTTTTAATGATTCGAGCCTATATAAACCTTTTTCCAATTCAAAAGCTAGAAGTCTCTTAAGGATAAAAAACACTTGCATAAAATCACTGCAGCAGGGCATAACCAATACCTCTATCTCCRTTTGTTTGCTTTAGCACTTTACAAGGTTCCCTCAATTCTCAGGTCCAGATCAATCATTTGTTAAAGAAAGAAATGAACAGGCTTGGGTGCCTCAGCAGAATACTGATAAGAAACAGTGTCAGCTCATTTTAACTGACGACAAGAGCCAACTTAGAAAGAAGATTTTTCTCCTCTTCTCATCCTTGGTAGAAGATTTGRTAAAACCTAGCACCACGGTGAACAAGAGGAAAGAAAAGAACAAAGATGTTTCCTAGAAACTCATTTATGCTTCTCATGTGGCTTTTATTGAATATTTCAACTTTGCTTTTTTAAATTATTTGTTGTATTGTCATATAAAGTGACAGTATATTCTCCTTATTATCTATCCTCAGCATTATTGGTTGAATATTTATTCAAGACTACACCACTGCAAACCTATCTCTTTAAATGCCTTAACTGACCAGGTCAAGGAATGTGCRAGAGATGTACAAGTTCATTACAAGCAGATGAAGAACTAAAGTAAAAACAACATTAAGTCAGAGCAACTTACTTCATACTTGGGCTACAATAGCTTTTAGTGCTGAGATTAAAGGATGAGCATATTATGAGTTACAAGAGCTGTAAATAAGCACAAGTCTTTCATCACTAGAGTGAGGGAAGAAAATGTTATTCCCATGATTAAACTTCTTAATTACTTTCATTTACATCCATTAATTTCATTTATGCCAATGACCTCTCACTTTGACATCTGCACCCAGTAACACCCCAGTGCCATCAATAACTCTCTAGCATTCACAAAACACTGCTTCCATTCATATTTACAGATCAGCTACAAAAAACTACAAAAGCAAACAACAGTACTATAAATACAGTTCGGAGCCTGATGATGAGGTCAAATACTATCTGACTGGTACGATGTGAAAAGAGCTTCTACTCTGCAATTGATAAAAGGAATTATGTAGGAAATGGTGCAATACACACTGAAAGTCACTGAAATTACATCCAGGGACAATGCTTAAACCAAACTTTTACTGGTATCACTTTACTCTTTTTGGCACACATTGCTAGCTTAATGCCTTATCTCTATTCGCTCTTTTCCACTACAATTTATTACCCTAGTCAAAGGGTAACAAAATACCTTGGCTTTGCACTGGAATATAACAAGTGTTTTTCCTGCCTTTCCCACTGAAGAACTAGGGAAGCTACATGGAAGTTGCAGTGGAACACTGATTGATATGCACTAATTCTCTTCCATATTACAAAGACAACAAGTCATATGCATTTGGAGGAAGATGTTCTATTTTCAGACATGCCAAATGACTGACTGCAATTCTATTTGAAGACACCAGAATCACATAAGAAATATGACCTCTATCATTTAGCAAATTCACCCAGGTACTGGTTTCCCAGCAAATGTTCTYTTTCTGATCATATGAGATGCCAGTTTAATCTTCCCTGAAACAACAGCCAAAGAAAACAGGCAGCTTCATGGGGTATCATACAGAGACATGTTCCTTGCCTACTTCTGCCAACATACTTTTCCTTTCTCTACAACGATGAAGGCTAATAGAGTGCTGCTATTCAAGAGCTGTATCTCTGCTCTACATCTCTGTAAAGCGACATCTGTGCTCTACATAAGCATCTCTCCTTTTCCTCAGTCTTCTCCCAAGCAGACTCTATGCAGCAGATCACATACAGCACTGACTCAGCCATGCTGCAAGTTCTCCAGTTCTCTCCCTTCAGATGGTGTACATGGCCTGTCTCCACTTCCCAGCACCCATGAGGAACAGTCTAGGTAAAATTTTGCCCTATAATGCAGGCCTGCAGAGTAAATTTCAAATGTCTGACATGGTTGTATAGTACTTAATTAATTKGTATTCATTAATTTGGTAGCCTAATGTCTCACTCCAAGTAATAGGTTAGATTCTTCTTAGGAGCATTAATTGGATYCAGCTTCATTTTCTAACAGGATACACCAGCTGCAGGAAGAAGACAGCCTCAGACCGTTTTAAACTGTCTCCGATAGCCTGACCTTCCTTTTCTCTCTCTCTACCTCTTTTTCCTATCCCATTTCCATTCTTCTGGCAATTCCACATCACTTTCTTAGGATTATACAAAAATTATTAAATTGTTCATGTGGAAATAATACTAATTAAAAATTATACTTTTTTCTACACACACACACAGAGTCACTGCTTGTGCATCRAAATGGGGCTCTGCAATGTAGATAAATAAATGAGGATGGAAGGAAACTAGTTCACAAAGACAAACTGAAGAGKGTTTTCCTGTGGGCTGTCCCACATTGTACCTGGCTCTTTACAAGAGTGTGACAACTGGATAGGGAACTGGTTCTGAGGCTCTGGGACCTCAGCACGAGCAATACACAGCTGCAAGAGCCTTCCACCTCGCTGAGCTCCTGGTGCTGACGGTAATACCTCCTGTGCCTGTGTTACAGGCACAAGTAGATTTACTTGCCACGGGTGGGCTGAATTTGTGYGTCTCATCCAAAAACAAACAAACAAACAAAACCCACCAAGACCCCCCACACAAGAAGGCATAGTTCCTAAGCCATCACAGCATTCCTTGGGAGTTAAAGTCTCTGCCCCTTTGAATTTAAGGCTGAATGGACATTTCCCAAGTCCCTGTTCATCACAACTACAACTGTGTGTTGCCATCAGTACATAATACAGATTTACAGAATTCCTACAAATGTGTACGTTTGGATATTCATAGCTTTTCTTTTGCTTCCTGAATTTGCAAGCGCACAGAATCCAAACTCCTGTTTAGAAAGCAAACACATTAATCCAATGCATTACAAGTGCTGTTAGCAGTTTAACAGTTTTAAAATGAAATAAAATTAAAAAAAAAAAAAAAAAAA
>JASVER010000107.1:1474278-1518100 GCA_030449065.1 Oceanodroma leucorhoa
CTTACTGAGGGAGCACTCGATTCCCTCGTCCAGATCACTGATAAAGATATTGAACAAGACGGGCCCCAAAACTGAGCCCTGGGGAACACCGCTCGTGACCGGCCGCCAACCGGATTTGACTCCATTCACCACAACTCTCTGGGCTCKGCCRTCCAGCCAGTTTTTTACCCAGCTAAGAGTACACCCGTCCAAGCCATGAGCCGCCAGCTTCTCCAGGAGAATGCTGTGGGAGACAGTGTCAAAGGCTTTGCTAAAGTCCAGGTAGACCACATCCACAGCCTTCCCCTCATCCACTAGGCGGGTCACCCAGTCGTAGAAGGAGATCAGGTTGGTCAAGCAGGACCTGCCCTTCAYGAACCTGTGCTGGCYGGGCCCGATCCCTGGGTTGTCCTGCACCTGCCTCGTGAACGCCCCCAAGATGAACCGCTCCATGATCTTCCCCGGTACCGAGGTCAGGCTGACAGGCCTGTAGTTCCCCAGATCTCTTTCTGGCCCTTCTTGTAGATGGGCATCACATTGGCAAGCCTCCAGTCATCTGGGACCTCCCCCGTTAACCAGAACCAGTGATAAATGATGGAGAGCGGCTTGGCAAGCTCCTCCGCCAGCTCCCTCAGTACTCTTGGGTGGATCYSATCCRGCCCCATAGACTTGTGWGTGTCCAGSTGGCRTAGCAGGTCATTAACCTCTTCCTCTTGGATTATGGGGGGTGTATTCTGCTCTCCGTCCCCRTCTTCCAGCTCAGGGGATACACCCTGAGGATAACCTGTCTGACTCCTAAAGACTGAGGCAAAGAAGGCATTAAGTACCTCCGCCTTTTCCTCATCCTTGGTGGCAATGTTCCCCCCGGCATCCAATAAAGGATGGAGATTCTCCTTGGCTCTCTTTTTGTCGTTAATATATTTGTAAAAACATTTTTTGTTGTCTCTTACGACAGTGGCCAGRTTGAGTTCTAGCCGGGCTTTTGCTGTTCTAATTTTCTCTCTGCATGAGCTAACGAGATCCCTGTACTATTCTTGAGGTGCCTGTCCCTTCTTCCAACAGTGGTAGATTCTCCTTTTTTCCCCGAGTCTTAGCAAAATGATGTTTTCCCTCACTCTCCGTCCCTATCTTTGCTCTACCACCAGCCCTACTTCTTGGAGGACCTGCTCTCTGCTGCGCTCTGACCCCTACCCAGTTCCATTACTATTTCAAGATTCTGTAAAACTGGAAGAAACAGGCCAGAAACAACCACCCTCCAGTCCAGGTAATACAGCCGTGCAATGGCTCTGTGATTATGCGATGGTGGACCACACCAGGGGCTCAGCGTGTTCCTGCTCCGCACCAGAACAGGTAACTGKGAAACCAGCAGCAGCAGAGACAGTCACTTCTGTTCAGGTCCATTCTTTTTTCCACCTTCCATCTCAGGGTCTCGGCAAAGGATGCATCACTGAGCACATTATTCAAAGCAAGATCTAGTACACTGCCATATAAATACTGCCATCATATTTTATGCTCTTATCTCCATTTTATGTTTTTATATCAGCCTAGACTCTTACTGGTTTTTATGGCCCCTATGGTACAATGACTTGCCTATAGAAATACTCAYGTCTTTCCCACATGAAGTTAAAACTGATTCAATACTGTATTTCTACAAATGGTACTTTCTTAAATGCATTCTTCTGCATTAGTCCACATTACATCTCACTGGCAAAGGTTCCATTGTGGTTTTTTATTTTTAATTTTCCCAGTGAACCAAGGTAGAGGTAGCACCTTAGAATTTATATTTTATTAGGGCCTTCTGAATTTCCTTGGTTTTCTTCTGATATTTGACAAATCTAAATAGCAGCATTATATTTTATCAGTTTCAAGATCAGCAATGACTGTACAGAACAGCAGCTCATGTGCTGATGCCTGCCTTTCAGCCTAATTAAAGGTACACAGCATGCACAGCGCACGTTCTGTCAGGCTATAATATAGGCTGTATTCCTGCAYGCAGATCATCTGGCATGCCAAACAATCGTGTGCACTGGACTGGGGCAGTACTCCTCAGCTTCAGCTTGGTGACACCTTACATAAAGAAAGAAATGCCCACATTATAAATAATGATGCAAACTCTGTAGCAGTCATAATGATACATGTTTATAACTYCTCTGTGTGTGCATGGGTATATGAGTATATGAGTAATTCAAGRGGCTGACAAAACATATGACCTTGAAAATTAAGACTGTACCATAAATGGAGCAATACAATTCCTTGAAGTGAACACTAATATTGTTTTCAATGCCTCACGTCTCTGTGCATTCTCTTCACGCTGAAATGACATTAGCAATTACAGCTGACATAATTGACCCTTCTAATATTGTGGTTTAGTGAGCCAATGTTATCAAAATGGCAATAATCTAAAAACTGGCACATACCAGCCTGTAGACCTTTAYAAAAATCTCTGCATTGCCATTATACCTCCCTAAAACAGGTGAGCTAAGATGTTAGAAGTGCCAAAATGCTCTGAATGCCCAAAATGATATAAACCAAAAGACAAATCTATCACTAGGAGGGGGGAAACAAGCAAACAAAACACCACTCTTTCCATTTGGACTAATAAGAAACATGAAAATGTTCTGAAACKTAACAGTGATATGTAAAAATTATGAAATTATGCAAGTGGTCCTATAGCAGCAATACACTTCACTAGTACAGCCCCTGATATAGCAGGTTGTTAGCTCTTGCTCCCATCACTTGTCACCTTGTTAGCACTGCAAACAACATCGAGCTACTTGGATTTGAGAATATGATCCTATTCCCACAGAATTCAAGTGGTTTGGCAACAACTTGTTTAATGTTTTTGTCTTACTTTTTTCCTTTGGCTTATAGTAAAGTCAGCAAAGCCCTGATGCTAGAATTTCTGCACAGATCACTTTTCTTTCCATTAAAAATTTCAAATTTAAGCCACATGCACGTTTTCCTTTCAGGAAACAGGATTGAGAGGGCTGGAAATTAAAATCTTAATATTCCATTTATCTCATTTTAACCCTAATAACAAGGCTTAGGCATAATGTAATCTCTCCTGTCTACCTTTGATTGGCTTCACATGATCCAAACCAAACAGAACTCACTAAGAAAATCTCTTGCTGATTCAATAGACCCCTTGTTACCTACTAACCAAGCATACAGTTGCAGCTATATGTTTAAATAAGAGTTTATCCAATATTTGAACTATCTGAAGATATCAATCCAGAAAGAAATTCTGTAGTGACAGGCAACATTTTTTTTTGTTTGAGAGATTGCCCTTTCTTTCAAATTATTAGTATTTTATCAAGGACTGTTCTGATAATGCACTTGCAAAGCCTGGACTTCAACTTGAAATGCATTGCAGCCTTTACTTTCTGAAGTGAAAATCCTCGAAGTTCTGCCTTTTACAAAAGTCRGTCTAAAGAAACACTTCAATACATGCTTCGCTGTCTCACAGTCACTGCTAATGAACCATTCTCTTCCAGCTAAATTCTGACAAAAGATTTATTCAGGAGACACAGAAAAGCACTGTGCCTTCCTGTGGTGTTAGAAATAATAATAAAAAAAAAAAAGACTGCCTTGCAAGTTGTTTGATTTTTGAGAGAAAAATAAAGTTATTTAATCACTATGATATGTTATCAGAGACTACTTGTGGATATTATCTGTCCCTTCCACTTCTGGAGAACATCAAAGGAAATAGACGTTACCTAACAGTCCACTGTGGTCAGCTAGGCACTAAGCTAAAGTGGAAGCTTAGCTTCTAAAAGGCACTAAAGTCAATGGAAAATTAAAGTTGGCATGAACGGATCACACCGTAGGGAAAATGAAAAGCCTTTCTGATTCTCCTTGTCACAGAATCACAGAAGTTGAAGGGACCTCTGGAGATCATTCATTCCAACCAACCCCTGTGCTCAGAGCGTGGTCCACTACAGCAGGTTGCTCAGGACTATGTCCAGTCAGGTTTTGAGTGGCTCCAGATATGGAAACTTCACAATTCTGGGTGCCCTGATCCAGTGTTTGACCACTCTTCACAGTAAAWTTTTTTTTCTTAAGCTTAAGTTGATTTCCTGTATTTCAGTTGGTGCCCATTGCCTTTTACTTCAGCTAAGTAACCTTTTCACAAGTAAACAGGAATAGTTTACACTTTAAAAACAATTATTTGGTGCAAACGAACTGAAAAAACCCTAGATCCCTTTACCTCCAGGTTACTGCAAAACATGGCCTTGGTCTCACAGTCCTTGYTTATGCATGGCTATTGGCAAGAAGAAGGAGGCCCATCCCACACTGCGCCTGGCAAGTGTAGCATTAACGTTAGCGAGATTTTGAAGCCATGTTGTACCTTGGATCATGTGTATGACACRGAATTCCTCCTCACACAGGACCAAGTACTATTACTCCCATTACAAAGTCACAAACGTTAGGATTACAATAGTAAAACTGTAATTTGCCCTCAGTCAGAGCAGTGCAGTTCAGGTTGTTTTGTGTGTTTGGCATTACCCAGTACAGTAAAAACAACAGTACTGCAAATGAGAAAATGAAAAAAAACATATWAAGGCAGAGAGCTTGGAGACAACGYAAGACTGGAGTTTTCTAGCTCTGAACATAAGCAAAGATAGAAAGCAATGAGGGAAAGGGAAAAATGTGCTAAACCAACAGTACTACTGGAAATTCCAGACAAGACAAGAGCAGCAAAATGCAAAAAAAATTGATAGACAGTTTGGCAAATAACCTTCTTTTTACCTTTTTTTTTTTTTCCTTCTCCTTGCTAACCTGGACTGTACTACTTCCAGCATTGTCCTGGTCGAACTTAAATACAGCAGCCTTCCCTCACAGTAGATTTTTCATCTGAAATGCTGTTTTAAAATTACAGTAGGCATACAAGAGAATTTATATCCTTTCAGTACTTATCTTTCCTACAGGAAATAGGTATTAAGGACTATATTAAAGGCTACATTAAAGGCTACCTGAGCGACACAAGCTTAACTAGGKTCTCACAGACTGTCAAAGACAAAGGAAAAGTTGCTAAGCCATCACAAGTAGGGTAGTTTTTCCTGAGACTTGTCCTAGGACAAACTGAGCTGTCAGCTAGTTTAGGAAGGCTCCACAGAGGCATGGATACATGTCCTAGAGATGTAGAAGCCTATCTCAACATGCTGGACCTCCTCTAACTTCATGCTACAACTTTGATGGAAAACTTGTCTCAACTATTCTCTGACATTCTCAGAGAGGTTCTAGCACAGGGTGTCCACATCACCACTCAATCTTCGTCATACACGCTGCCATCAACAAGTGTGAACAGTGGGAGGACTTCAGAWCTTCATGCATGGTCCAGTAACCTTAGTCCTGATACAGAAACACCATCCTTTCTGGGAGAAAGAGATTCAGAGGGGGGAAGTTGACCCCCTCTGTTCACTCCTTTTCTCTCTGGAGTTTCCTTTTACTTCTAATTAATATTGTAATTAAAGCTGCAACGTTTTAAGGGTTCAGTTGAGATCAGCAACTTATTTCCCATTAGCATAAGAGCTACCTCATGCTGACTGCTAAACACTGACCATTCAGCTTGATTCAGACCTACATCTGCCATCCTCTGAAATATCTGTATTTCTCTCTGACAACCTGAATACAGAAGATTACAAAAAGATATTCATTCTCTCTCAAGGTGAACAAATTTAATTTCCTTCATGCATAACCCAGCACTCACAKGTGAATGAAATATCTCTATAAAGAACCAGAGGAGATTTCCAGTTTTGATGGCTTATGTCCACCCACCAGCAGAAATGATGAGAAGTACAACTTGTACATCTATACTCTGTCACACAGATCTTTTTATCTATAGACATTTCTGTATTGTAATTTTCATCTCCAGGATCCTGCTTATCAGCCTGTCCAATATTTCAAATAAAAGATTTCTTGTATTAAAGTCATGCAAAGTTAAAAAAACGTGGGGGGAGTTATCCCAGTAGGTTTCTTTTGTGTAGCACAATGCAACTGTAACTATGGAATGCCTGCCACCTACTCCATCACAGGCTTGAATGGCAGCTGCTTCAGTAAAACAATAGCAGCTATGCAGATGCTAATGCCAGACAATGGCTTGACACGCTGAACCAYAGTTCAGCATAGTTACATTGTGCTTGAAATCTGATTGAAGTGATAATATTGGAATGACAGTTGGAATGCTTTTATGCCCTTTTCTTATTGTGTTTCTACATAACTTTACTACATTACCCAGGTTAAAAATGACTGACCATCCCATACTGCTGTAATAAAAAAGTGTTTTTACACAGTTGTTTTACTTGCATTGTAAATCTCTTTAATGTATCTTTTCAAACCCCCCAAGTGGACCTCGTTTTTCAAATTTATGTTTAAATGCTTTTTATTACTTCGCATTCTGAGACACCAAAACAAGGCATTATTTTCAGATTGTGGACTTGACTGGGCAGTAAATACATGAAAATACAGATAAAACCAAAAAACTAGCAAGATCTGTTCCACATTTAGGTAATGTCCACCTTTAAAGAACCTGTCTCTTAAGACCAAATCTTTGAAGACATGTGCTTATATGTGTATACATATTTATTGCYCCAAATAGCAAAGAAATTATGCATCCAGTATATAAACATTCAACAGCAACAGAGCACTAAATGCTAAAGAAAAATGTAGGTTGATCTACAATGTTTATGCTGACTTTAGATGCTTCTGATTAGAGTTATCTGTTTACGTTTTCATAGAAAACCTAATCTGGAATGTTGAGTGACACAAGTCTCAAATGCCACTTAATAATTATAATTATGATCAATAATCCATCAAAAGATACAGTGGTTTGAATTTCATGAAGAACCATGCATTTTGCTTGAAAAAGTGCTTTTTCTTCTAATCTCCTGATTTCAAGAAATCTTTTTTTAGTTAGTTCACATATTGTTTTCTCCTTTATTATGCTTTTTAAGATCACATAAATAGCTTTTCCCCCTCTTCCAAAGTAGATTTCTTTAATGTAAAAGTTCTATTCTGCCTACCCAGTAACAACAGTGCTTTGAATTTATGATCTTCAAAAAACCTGGCACAAATTAAACGACAAAGCTCTCCCTGATAAAGGTAATTAAAGATATGGACCTATACGCTCAAAGGAATTCAGACCCTAAACTACCACCAAAACTAAAGGGATTTAAAAAAAAACAACACATAGGAGTTAGCAATTCTGGAGCTACTTATCCTTTTAATCGCTGATGAAGACAAGAGAAATGAAGTCATTTACCTGTGTATTCAAGTCAGACAGTGCTAGAATTATGACCCAGGTCTCCTGACGTTCCTTCCAAACACACTGGTTTCAATACTACTTTTTTCTCTCCATTTCTAAAAAATATATACAGATTAAAATAGTTGAAGAAACTTGCAGCCATGTTCTGCTTGATATATGAAGATCCTCAAAAGGATAAATTATGAGAGGGTCTACATAACGTATGAAATTGTACAAGGCTGCACCAAGTTTTTTAAAGCATGTGTTAACAGGGAGGCACAGCTTGGCTAGGTCCTCTAAAAGCTACTACAATCTAACTATTAAACCAATAAAAAAATCTAAGTGTCAACCATAATTCCTTGTTGCCTCAGCAGCTCCCAGGTTCATTTACCATCAGATCTGGCCACAGGTTCCACTTACTCAGATTTTACTGAGCAATCTACCTGGGTTTGGTACTGAAAAGTGATAGACAGGAGACAGTGAGGAGGAGGGGTTAGTTATTGCTCTTATTTTTCATTTCTACATTTTTTTAAAGAAAAACCGTAACTATTCCTAGGAACTTTAAAGGGCACATACTGCAAAAGAAGAAAGCAAGCAAGCAGCTGTGGACATTCTTTACATTGCTTGTAAAACTATTATCAATATTCCAATGACCCAGAAAACAAAACTTTTACTAATATGGACATTTCTAACAGCAGCAAAACGAAGACTAGGATCTAGGTTTGTAAAAAGCAAGCTAGTACCACACCAAGCTCTGATAACCACAACACACAAGATTATGAGTTCCACATGTTATGCCGTTTCACATACATTTGGAATGCACCATATGGTAGAAGCAGCTTATTTGTGGAATTGGATGCCCTTTTCTTCTCCTTCTCTCACACACAGACACATTTTTCTCCTCTTTTTCAACTGTTATTTGTGGAAAGACATCACAATCCTCACACTACTGCATTCTTCACAGCAAGAATCCTGTCTGCTTACAAATGTCAACTGGTCTGTTAGCACAAAGGAAAAATGCAATACGATCTGACTGGTTAAATAAATAAATGCCTTTTCCACAATTCTAAGTCATCCATCCCATGTGAAACTACAGAGACCATCCTTCTGCTTGATTTATGATACCCTGTTAGCCACAGAATTACTTAGCAAAATCAGTTTGGCTTGATGTAAAATTCTCTCTCTTCACCAGGAGGAAAAAAAACGTAAGCCCCAGAAAAAGAMGACATTAATTTAGGAATAGTTGAGCTATCATTGACTTATCAAAATAAAGCTGGAGAGWTAAATCAATTCTACTGCATGGACAAAGATAAATCAATAAAGCTCAGAAAGACATTATTGATTCTGTAGCCATCACTCAAAGGCTCTTCATTTGATTCCTCAGCCATCTGTTTAATTGAAATGATAATTCTGATAACTTCTGGTAGGCCCTGTGCATGTTGACTTTGATACAATGTTATTCAATCAAATACAGATGGCGTGTGACCTCCTGTCAGTGAGAATCCTAAATGTGTTACCCACATGGATTAGTTTGGAGAGACACATTTTGTATTAAACGAGATGCTTCTGTCTAAACAACTTCTTACATCACCTTCCGTAGGTGAGCCTTTTGTTCAAATCATCCTTTAGTTCCAGCTAATTTCCTCTCTTCAACTCACCAGTAACTAAACAGTTAAAAAGAGTATTTGACATTCATCCTTCAAACATCCTTCCTGTCTTAATTTCTTCACAGGGATTGAACCATTTACTTGTATTTTCTCCTTGGGTGGTACCTACTAAGCATAAAGACAAAAGTGGAGAAGCTGTGAAATGTGTCTTTGGTACATACACTTTAGTGTGTTTATGGATTTGTTACTCAAAATCTAATGGAATAAAAAATAGTATTMATCTGTAAGCTAAGATGGCAGTGCAGGAGGATGTGTACACTAATTCTATAAACCTGCAGCTAGGAAAAATGCCATACAAGATTATGCAGCAACTCTATAGTGAGAAACTATAACCAAGATTAAATTGTTTCCTCATTTTAGAGAAGTTCCTTGTCAAGTATTAAAATAGAGACTCAGATTCTTTTTTATGACAACATACAATGGAGATATTTTCTGCTTTACTCAAAAAGTAAGACAGAGCTTCTGGTGCTCTATAGTATCCTCCTCCTTCATCATCAAGCTACTGTGGCAAAATACACTCTACCATACTGCAGGAAGATAGCATGCAACATATTGCACACTCTCCTTCCAGTGCTACAATTAGACAGCAGAACAAAAATGCACACCAGAATCTGAGGACATCAACTCAAAATTATTAGGCTGTCAAGTGCATTTGGCACAAGCTTTYCCCACCACAGTTAACTTCCTCCCTAACTAGAAGAGCTCAAAGACATAAAGCAATAGACACCATAATTAAGGCATGAAGGTCAAAATTTGCAATTCTGCTACTTTGGTTTTATCATACTGCAAGTACACAAGAAAAATCTGGGCTACACTAGCCTGAAAAACATAGAAAACAAATATATAATAATTCTAAAGGAGTTCATAAAATAATAGTTATGTTATTTTCCCTATTGGAACCATACTGAACCCATGTATTACATCAGCACTGGGAAACACAGAATCACATAAAGCAACATTAAGTTCTAGATTAATGGAATATATAAAAAACAGACTCTTTGATAGTATAAATGATGTTCCATTTCCAAATAATGAATCTGACCTAAGTAAAAATAAAGGTATTGAATATTCAGCTATAAACTACTCTGTAGCCATACAACTGTACCACTAAATTGTACCCTGGCAGCGTTCTCCTTAATAGGATTGGAATTTGTGCTTTCCATTTAATGGTGCAGCAGAACTAAGTGGAGAAAACTTTCCAAATATAGAAGTTTGCTTCAAGAAATGACTTGTGCATCAAGAAAGACACAGTGGTGAGTTCTGGAAGCAGTTACCTTCSCTTCACCAAGACGACTCATCTGAGGAAGCACTTAGCACTGCCTTCAATGGGCAAACGCCTGCCTGAGCCGGCCGTTATTTGCTTGTAGGGTACATCCTGGAATTCTCCCACGCTTCAGATTCTCCATGAAGCAYGCAAACAGCTGCTGTCTGTCAAACAGTAAATCCCTTGGATCTGGACTGAGCAACCCACAGAACTGTGAAGCATATAGCTGTATGGAGGTAGGGGAATTGTGGATAGAGTAGGATCACTCTTCAGAGCATAAGAGCACCTTTTTGACCAAAAGTCACCTTCAGACTTTTATTGGGTCGCAGGYTTGTCACCCCTGCTCAGGAGGAAGCTATAGTGAAATTACAGCTCTGCCCTCTCCAAAATCATTGCAGTGGACAATAAATTCCTTCCAGGAAATATGGAGGAAAGAATCCATGTGCACCTTAGGACTTCCACTTCTGTCAGAGCAATAAATTGGCTACAAGATGAGATCTTTACACACGTTCTCCCCTTCCATACCCATGAAAAAGCCAGAAGGAACAGTACTTTCACTATAACGTTCTTTAGAAGAGGACTGGAAAGGTTTTTTTTCTGCAGGAAAAGGGCTTTAGCATATTGGCAGGATTTTTAGCCTGCACTGGAGCCAGCTGTTAGATACTGTTGAACTAATCTTATTTTCTTATGACACTGTCCACTGTAGAGCACAATGTCAGCATAAGAGGGAAATTATACTTTCTACAACAATCCTACATTTTAACAGCATTTCCTGGTAGCGTTAAATATAGTTAGAGAAGAATTTTGCTTAGAGAAGCAGGGAATGAAAAAATCTGCACACTTTTTCATCCCCATTTTCAGTGTCTGTAGTTGAAGTAACARCTAACATTTGAGTGTATAACGCTGGCCCAGCACACCAATAAATTTTGTAGCTGGAGGGTAGATGTTAACTTAGTACCAAAGTGCAAACTATTTGCAATACAGTTACTTCCCATTAACATCAATTAATGTGCTATTTACAAGAAACAATACACTTTATTTATAGTGCTAAAATAACTAAGTCATGTAAGGAGGCATTTTTAAAAAAGAAAATATCCCTGAGATTTTTTTTTATCTCAATCCTAATTTATGTGCCTATAATGATGAAAGAATTTGAAAGAAGGTATTTTTCCATATATTATTTTTATTACTGGTATAGTTTGCCAGGGAATTAAGTGTCTCAAAGAGGGGAGGGGGCAGAGAACGCTACATAATCAGTATTCTGAATAAATAGCATTGTGTTAAATAGCCTCCTCATTCTCTTTGGTATAGAAAATTGAATTTGAAAACCAAATACACAGGCAGATAGTAGCAAAAAACCATTCTGTCTGGAATGCAGTATGCAATCATATCCAATTAAAGCCAATAAACATTTGATGATGCAAGCCTAGGAAAGACAGTTTGTACAACAAACATTTTGATAAATAATTTTTAATATAAATTTATCTTTTTCTTTAGCTATCGATTACCATTACAGAGCAGAGAATATTGACATGTGCATGAAACCGTAACGAGTTAAAATCAAGTTTCAGATAGGAGTATCTCTGGTTCGTCTCCGTGTTTAGAATTAAACAGAAATGCTCAAGTTCTGCAATAGATTCTGTAACCAGCTCTACCACAGACCTGTCAAGGTTGACTAGCCATCCAAAACGTCATTCTCCTGTAATCTCACGGAGAAGCAGTGGCAGTGCAAAGATGCCAGTCCTTGAAGGGGATTTACCTCCCAGCCAGGTTCTGCTGATTACAGGGCTTCTGTGCCATCCTTGCTTCACATACAAGAAAACAAAATCAGAGCAGAAACTTTAATCACACTGCCTGATTGGCAGAGGCTGAGGAGTGGAATAGAAAGATTTCTGAAGTAAATGACATCATTAAGGTGTTGTTTTTTTTTTAAAAAAAAAAGAGGCAACAAACCAAAAAAGCCCACCAGGGATCAAGTTTTCTTACTGCCAAAGTCCTGAGCTTTACTTCAGTTTCCTCATTTGAAGCGATGCACAGGAGCTGTTCATCCTTCACAGGATAAAGTGCCTTACAATTCAAAATTAAGGTAATAATGTACCATTTAAGATTATATACTTTATACACAGAATCCAGACTCTGTGCTAATTCATCTGGGGAGAAGTGGGCATCTGGGGAGAAGTGGGCATGTTTTCATTTGTTATTAATCAAAAGGACTTTGAGACCCCTAAACAATGAGTAAGTCGGTGCAAACTGTAAGAATTTCAAAACAAAAGCTTTTTTTATCTCTGGGGAGAAGTGGGCATGTTTTCATTTGTTATTAATCAAAAGGACTTTGAGACCCCTAAACAATGAGTAAGTCGGTGCAAACTGTAAGAATTTCAAAACAAAAGCTTTTTTTATCTGACAATTCAACATGAATGAGGTTGGAGGTTTTGTTTCAAAATGGTGTTTCATTTACAGATTAATCTAAATTAAAAATGAAGATAAAATAAAATACAAAAGAAATACTAGATTTTAAATCAAGGGAATTATTCTAGTTTAGTCAGGGGGACTGTAATTACACTATTTTACGTGGTGAATAAAAACCATAAAGGATGAATCCACTCAGCAACTAAATACACTTTTTGTAACTCTTCTATAAAGGATACATGTGATATTTCTCATATGAACAAGAAAAGAACTATTTAATTCCCGACAAAGGGGGTTATTCTATTTTCACAATTCCTAAAAAGAAATTCATAGAAAGACGCAAACTTTGGTCTGAAATACAATGTTTTAAATTATATGGGCTAACCAAGCCCACCAAAAAATTTATCCTCAGGTCAAGATTAAAAACTACAATCAAATTAGTGCCTAAATTGTACATCATCTCTATCTTTGGCTGGACAAATGATACCACATGGAAAACAAATTAAGGAAAAGATAAGCCCTTATCCAATTGTAAATATAAGCATTTGAAATATACATTCCTAAAAAGCAACAGTCCCTCAACCTCTGAGATGTCTCCCAAGAATGATGCAAAAGTRTATTTCACCATCAAAAAATGGATATTGTTCATTTTCTTCTAAACATTTTTCAATGAATACTGATGCGTTGAGAAGAAATTTATATGAAGATCTCAATCATCAAAAAACTATTCTTAAATATCTCTTTTTATAAACATTTTTAAAAAGCATTATCAAAATCCCTCCAAGAATGTTGTTTCAAAACAAAGTAATATTTTTAACTGTGAAAAATAGTCTTTAAAATTCATGTGACCAGATGAACAAGTAAGAAGTATAACATCATGCTAGTCTTTCTAGATTTTAACAAAAAAAAAAAAAAAAAAAAGAAAACAAAAGGCACTACGGAAGTAGTGACTGTTAGAGGGGCATACCAGTACACTGCTTAAGGAAAATGTGGTCAAAAGTTGGCTTATGGAAGACATTCTGATGGGTTAGCTAAATCCAGCTTAGATAATCATTTTTTTCATGAGCAAATTCCTCCAGGAATTCCAAAATGAGTTCTCCACCCCACAGTCTGTATTTACTAACCACTTTTGCCTAAGTGTTTAGAAGCAACAAGAGGTGGCTGCATTTCAGCTGCAGAGCCACTGTGGAGTTAACAGGACCCCTGTCCCAGGGGCAGCCTGCTGTTTTACCTTCCCAGAAGCAAGCTGTAACCTATTCAACATTTTGTCAGTCTGGCCCTTTCTATGAAGAATAATATTCTCCAGCCCTATACACRGGTCCGTCTCCTCTTTCCATCTCTTCTGTTCAGCAGGCCTGGTGAAGGAATTGGTGAAGGATTTTTGGCACCCTTTTGGAAAGGGTGCTATCGGAACAACAGAGGCCTGCCATTACTTTCACAGAGGAACTAAAGCGCAACATGCTCTCATCCTACATCTCTCCCAAAGAAACCTCTCACCTCAACAGTCATTTTGACTGAGACAGACAATATTCCTTCTTGATTATACATGCTGCTTTTACAGCAACAGAGCAAGCTGAGGTRTTACACTGTTAACGGTAATCACATCAGAGAAGTGCACCTAGAAAGAGAATTGGAAATGATCTGCACATGACCCATTTCTGTTTGAAAACACAAATAGGTAGAGGTTCCACTTCTATCACACTGGTAAAGAATCACTATGCAGATTTGTGCTGCATTTCTCAGCAGAAGCTAAAGACATCTAAATCTAACCCTCCAGCTGCCTGATGAGTCTATCTGGCAGGCCATAACTTTTAAATAAATGCTTGGTAGTTTGATCTGTGCTTCACAGTGAACTTTCAGAGAGGTAGTAACCAACGGATAACCCCAGGCAGACACAAACTCTTGGACAGTTTACCATTCTACTTAAATTAAAAATTCATTTATTCAAGTCTTAGGATTTAGGAAGGTTTCTTATTARAAAGAGCAAACAATGAACGTACAAATTGTACTGAGAAGTATTGATAAGATGGGGGCATTTTAAGCCCTGTCTCCCATTTAAATATGACTGTTTCGTGACTGAAGTCTGGAGTCTAGTTTTGTTCTGGAGAATAGGTTCACTGCTATACCCAGGTAATGCAAATGTCTACYAATACAAAAATTTATTATGAGCTTTCAGGAACACATTAATTTCACTGATGTGCATGGAATTATCGGTTCTACAAGAATGCTTGGATTTTATGCTGATATACTTGGGGGGGGGGGGGAATCTTATAATAACTGTAAAAACAACCATTCTTAATTTAAAAGTTTTACTTACTGATTCAGAAAATGTGGATAATACTGTACACCTTACATGATCATACACACCACGTCGTACAGTGAAAGACAAACAGGAACAAATGAGGAATTGCTGTGGGCTTGATACTCTGCACTGGCACACAGAACCTGGCTCAGTTCCTGCCTGTGCAACAGACCTTTGACAAGTTACTGAATCTCCCAGTAGGAGACTAATTGGGGAATTGGCTGGCTAGAAAACAACAATTCCATTGGCGGGGGAGACAGGGAGAATAATGACAATTTAGCACTTCCTTTGCTCTATCAAGATAGAACTGAGATCATTGCAAAATTTTATAAAGGCCAGAAAAACACACTCGTGTGCCCCATAATAGCCTAGTGGTTATGGCAGCATATGGAAGATGGAAGTTTAAGTAACGTCTGATTTGAGCCTTGAAACTTGAGCTTAGCTTATGCCACATCGCTGGTGAATATCTTAATAACTGGATTCTGGGTTATTGTGCCTCTCCCTTTCCCAGCACCAGCATCCCATCTTGATATTGAGAAACAGTTTTGTTTCAGCAAAGCAGTACTACTCAACATGAAAACACTGAGATGAATCTTTTTTAACCAGCTCTGTTAATATGTGTTTGCCCAGTGTCTTTCCGAGGGCCCTCAGATGCACCAGAGTCCAAATAGAAAAAGATGCCCAACTTCTTGGTAGCATTTAAAAATTAATTCTAAGGAACACTGAAAATGTGGACACAGTAGCTGTAATTAGGATGAGCCTATGTAGGATTTTCAAACTGAGCAAGTCAAAATCCTTTGGATATTGCACAAATTATATACAATTTAACGAGATCTATGCTGGACCACATTATCAGAGGATACAGAACATGATATGAGAAGACTGCTACATGAGCTTTTAAGCCTCAGCATCTAAGACTTCTCAAAATCATAAGCCCTCCCAGCGAGTTCTTTCACAACCGTTTATTCAACAGTAATAGTCTTTCTGGATTCAAAAACTGGTTTCAGGACTGGGTTTTAAATTTTTGGCTCCTTTCCCCATACTTTACAAGATTATTTCCCACAATGACATTTCACCTCTCAGAAATACAGCTCTCAATACAGAATTCAAAATTAAACTCAGTTTATTTTGTCTAATTCTTTGAAAAATACTGATTAAAGCCCTCTTAGTTTCCATACCGCTTAGAATACTTAGGATTATGCTGTCCTTATCCATAAAAAGACAGAAGTTGACCAAATCATGCTTCCTACAGCTATTTAGACCTCTTCAGAAAGAAAGGTGTGCCACCATCTTGTCATGAGATAGGCCAGCCACAGATGGTAGGGACATTTGCTTTAAAAGCACAGTGCTTCCTGAGGGAATACACAGGTTCCTAAGCACTGAGTTTTTCAATTAGTAGCTGCCCAACATCAAGCACATTTATYGTAAGCAGTGAATAAACAGCATAAAATAATACTAATCAAATATATCTTATGCCACAATACGCCTTCAAGGCGAAGGCGAGCAAAGGACATAAATAGAAACTCTTGTCCTGTTTCATAAAAATGTGACATCGGACAAGACCTCTTCAGAAAGAAATGTCCTGGAAGCAGGAAACTGTACAACAAGCTGTTGTGGGGCTTTCTTTTGGTTTGGGGTTTTGGGGTTTGGTTTTTTTAGAAAACTTGTAAGGTATGCTGGAAAGCCCACCTTATAAGGAAGTTTCCTCCATTTTTCTTTTCTTTGAAAAAAATAGAAAATTGGATCATCCTTTTGAGGAAGCCTCACAATTTCATAAGTAAAGAATTTATGCTTTGAGAAATCCAAACAATTTCTCAGAAAACAAAGTCTGAGCATGTACATGTGACACTGCCTCGTCTGTTCTAATGTTTCCTTYATTTCCATAATTACACACCATTTTTCAAATAAAACAACATGGCCTGTGCCTTTATATATCCTTAGATAAAAGCATAGTGCCTACTGCTGGGTACTATGCTACTTATTCCAGAATTCATTAGAGTTGTTTAAACAAAAAGAACACAGACATCTGTTTTTACCTACAGCTTAAACAAAAAAAACAGGGTGAAAATTTGCAGCCTTTTGTCAGCCACCTAATTTTGAAGCTAAGTTAACTCTGAATTTTAAATGAAGGTGGCTCTGCTGCCAGTTGAAAATAATTTCACCATGTGACTGCTGATTAAATTATTAAAATAAATACCTTCGAGAAAAGAGATCTTATCATATAAAATGTTTAACTTAATAAAAATATTCTGGACTGTTATGATAATGTAAGTGATACAAAAATACAGGATTTGGAGAAAAATTACACGATGTGGCATCTTAATTTCTATAAAATTTATATTATATTATATTATCTTTTGTTTAATTTTGCCATGTCATAATGTTTGACAATGTAATATACAACTTAACATTTTCAAAGCAAGTGAAATTAGTGGAATTTTCCATTTTTTGATTTGAGGCGARGCCTGATACCTGTGTACTAGAGGGCTCATAGGGAGCAGGCAACAGCACAGAACTGCACTGCCGAGAACATCCTAGGGATAGCTTAGACAGACCATGCAGGCTGTACAAGTCAGGGGCGTCTGGCAGGGCTGCCCGTAATTCTTTTGTCATTATGTTCTGCAACCAGACCCACAGCACGCACCTTTCGCCTGCAGCCCTGTTTATTAAACAAAGTTTCTGAAGCGATACTTAGAGCAGATGGTAACTACGATTCTCTAAATTTCCCATTCCAGGAACACTCTCAACTGCAGAGTTAAAGAGCCTTAGTACCAGCCCAAGCCATTTTACTTCAGCATCCTTGGGTCTGTGCAAGGCCTGGTCTTTCTATCCCTCTCTCCCTCCCCTTATCTGCTCCTAATGCTACAAAACTCCCCAACGGGCCAGGGAGGATATTGCTACTCCTGCATTCCTCACCTAAGGGTCCCCTTTCCCCATRCAGCTCCTGAAAGGATTCCTCTTAAGACTCAGCCCCACCTTTTGTATAATCCACATGACCCTGACAAAGACCAGAGCCTTCGAGGGCATCTGTCCACCTCTGTGAAAGGACAGGACAGAAGGAAAAATGTCATGTTTAATGTAACATTCACACTTACTTTTCATAACTGCCTCTGTGTCATTCTTGTTTCAACACATTTGCAGTTGATATATGTGAAATATTTAAATCAAGATGTTTATGGAAACAAATACCAAAACAAGCTCTTTCCAAAACACAGAAATCAGTGCGAGAGGAATTTCTGCAAATAAACTTACCATGTGGCCTCCTCACATTACAACATCTGGAAAAAACCTTTTTTCCAAGCTCTTCTGAATTTCCTGATCTTTATTAAATATCCCCCTTCCTCCCTCCCCCCCCTCCCCAGTCCTTAAAAATTCTATTTGCTAAATTTTCCTTTTCTTTGGTCTGAGAAACGTTAGTCAAGGTGGATTATAGATTACTTTTTTCCCTTCTTTTTTAAGAGACTTTCCTGCTGGCACTTGACTGATGTAATAATATTGTTGGTCTTAAAGCTTTAAGTCTCAGAAAATACTGTAGAAAAGAAACATCAACTTTCAGAAAGTTGTATTTAATAAAAAAAAAAAAAAAAAAGGAAAGAAGGAACTCATTTGAAGGGCTAAACTGAATGCTTAGATACAACTCATCTCCTAAGAAGCTACAAAACAGGTGTCAATCAAACAAGAGTAGGCAGAATGGAGGGGAGGGGGGGAGGGGAAAAAAATCAATCTAGAATGTTAATGAAAACATATCTACTACAATGAGAAAATACGGTAACCACCATTACTGCTTAACTATGGATTGAACAAGTTTTCTCATGCTCACACTCTACTGCGGATTAAGGTGATAATGGGCATATCTGTTAAGTGAAGTCACTGCTGTAATGTACCACGCTAAAGTGTGCAATGCCTTTCACTTTGATTTGCAGTTATTATCATTTAGTAGTAAATGGACCTTGGTAACCAGGTGGTTAATCTTTCCCTTTCATTACGATCTGTGTGATGTGACAAGAAGGAATGTTATCATAACTTAAAGACAACAAGTATTATGTGAATGACAGTTGTTTGAAGGGCTTTGAGAAACTTCTTTATGCTAAAAAAACCCCAAAGGTTCCTAAATGCTGCTACACCTATCTATACATCACTCAAGATAGTAAAATATGCCATACAGTACTTATAAGGAGCCTTAGATGAGTTATAAATAACAGAAGAAAATTAAGTTGATTATACTTTGCTTCAGTTTATATGTTATCAAGGATGGTTTTGTGTGTCARACCAAGAACTTTAGCCAGCTATTAGACATAGTGAAATCTGAAACTTTGGTTCTCACAGTTTATAGTTTTAAACTCTGTTAAATATACAYATACAGTGATTAGGAATTCACTTTAATTTTAGAGTGTTTCAAACCATTCATTGTCATGTGACAGCTATTTGAATTGGGCTCAATTTTGAGTTCACTTATGCTCTTTTACCCTGGAACAATATTATTGTCAATGGTGTTAGCTCTGGTCTTCAAGTTTGGAAATCAGTAACTTATACGATCACACACTAGAATGACTTGCGAAAGTACCCTGGTTTTCTGTATTGTTGATCTTCCTCATTATCAATGTTAGCCCTCAAAGGTACTGATCTGATATTGGTACAGGAAAACCAAACAGAAATTAAGATTAAGAAAAGGCAAATCTTTCTATCAGTATAAGGGCAAACCCAAGGCAGTATACTCCCACTTTATGGCTAAGCGTTGTTTTCCATTTTGCTGGTGAATATGAAAGATGCTTAAAAGTAACTCAGTGTTCTTAACTCTACAGAATCAGACAATTTCCCCTCAGAAGAAAATAAAAGAATAACCTGTGGAAGTTTAAAGCATTATTGTTAAGTTTAGCAATTTTTGGAACATGAGAAATTCCAGACAACAGGGAAGAAAAGGGAGGGAGAGGAAGAAAGCAACCAAAAATGTTTTGGAACGTAAATGAATGGAGAATGAACAAGTAACAATTTGATGCAGGTTGACATGATCTCTCAGCAAAATCATGGAAAAGTTGATAATAGATGCAAGTGAAAAATATTTAAAGATTAATAATGTCAGCCAACATAGCTTTATAGCTCTATTCCTTGGTCAGACCTGTCTTTTCTTGATAAGAACACAATATGGACAAGAAAATGAACTATATGTTGAGAAATTATAGCTACTGTGAAGTGCTTCACAACTTTCAGATAAAATTAGTGGGATATGTCATTGTAATTTCTAATAAACTTACAAAAAACTAATTAACTTGTTCTTGGGAGCAGGTTGGGGGGTGTGTGAACATAACAAAAAAAAAAAAAACACACACACAAAACAAACCCCCCAAAAAAACAATTAATGAGTAATACATCATCCAGTATAAGTATTTATTTATTTATTTAAATTTGAGTCCTTCACTAACCTAGCTGAGCAACTCTCCCACTGTCACACACTTCAGCCTTGACTAAATTCTTTCCTTTCCCTGTCAAAGTCTATCAACTTTGTCCTGTTACTGGGAGGTCTTTTAGTAGTGTCTTTGAGAGTGCAGATGCAGTCCATTCTCTTTTTTTCAGGTTAGGGACATCTCTTCCCATTTTACCACACTGAGATTGGTATGACTGATGAAATGAAGTCTTCTGAAATTTCAGTGATTTTTTTTTTTAATTCTGTTTAAAAGACCTAACATCAAATATATGTGTGACACGGCATTCCGATGTCTCCCATACAGTTTCGTAATTAGTCTACTCTACCAGATTTAGCAAAATATACTGCAGATTTCAAGCTGCTTAAGAATCTGCTATTGTCAGAAGTTAGGCTAACCTCTGRCTACCTCCTTTTTGCTGGCCAATAGTGCTTATATATTAAAATTGAAGCTGTATTTAACTGTTCTGTACAGCTCTGATGAGGCTTCTGACTGCTCRGTTCTTCCATTCAGAGTTTTATCTTCTAAATTTGCTTTACTCTTTTCAGCACATCATTCAGAGATTATTCAAGGAAGTTTGGTAGAAGGCAGCAGCTTTCTTCATTGTCTAAATTCAAGATAGCTACTGCTTAGTATGAACTTCTGTATGACATATTTACAATTTGCACATCCTAGACCCACTACAAAGTACAGGTCCACAAGCCCTGTGCACTCACTACAGGGAGAGACCTTTCAAGAAAATATTATGTCCATTCCAGTATTCATTTAATAAACATGACATTCAAAAATAAGAAGGTCTTATCTCACAGTGAGAAATTTGACAAATTCCATGCATCTCATTAATCAGGAGATAGTAAAGAGCATGTAATAACAGAGAAAAAAGTCCAATATCAGATGGTTCTTTAATCACAAAAACTAGAAAAAATGAAAGCTGAGAGCTGAAATGAGACAGGTTTCCCTAGAAATAAAACATTTCTTTTCTTTTCAAATTAGCAGTTGGGAAAACTAGGCATTGGAACCATTTTCCTAGTTATGAGAAAATGGTAAAGATACCTTTCAACTCCATACAAAGGACAAGGAGAAGCCTGACAAACCCTCACTCTGTTACACTCAGTCATCACAACTCTACCACCTACTTCTGCTTATCCACTAAACGTAAGGGACGTCTAGCGATGACTTTATGCAATGCTACTCTCTATCAGGTTCAACCTTAAGACCCAAGATTTACAGATGGCTCTAAAATACTGAGAGACATACAGTTTGATAGCTAGACTAAGGTTGCAGGTAAGTACTGTTACAAGCTCCTTAACCAAAGTTCTGTCTATATGGGGAAGAAAAAGAAGAAAAAACACCAAATAAACCTTTCTTCTTTTTTTTTCTTTTTTTTTTTTTCTTTTCTAAATGACTACAAATTGATTTGGGGCCTGGATCAGGATTATTATTGCTCTCATGCTGCTGAATATGTGCAGAATTGATTTAAAATGTTCCAAATGAACACTAGGATGGTAGGGGAAAAGAGGGCAGGAGAAAAGAAACTGATTTTACAGGCAACTTCCCCTTGATTTCRGGGTGATGAAACAGTCCTCTGGATGACAGATATGTGCACGTGTATCATTATTCCCCCACAATAGGTCAGGCTCTTCAGTTGCTCCTGTTATTTTCACCCTTGATCCTGCTTCACATAGAATTAAAATTTTGGAATACAAAAAAATCCAGATGAAAATGATGCTCCTGGTTTTTTACATCAGCGGTACGAGTGACCCTTTCATAAATTCTTTACCATATAATAAAACCAGCTGTAGTAGCATTCTCCTAATGCCACTATACCAGACCTAAAGTTCTGTCAAGATTTCCACTGTAAAAGCAATCACTAGGGGTTAATACCTCAGCTCTTTTTCAGTCACATGGGGTTACGTTTGAAATAAAACTTGTCAGCCCGCATGCATGTTCCATATAAAAAAAAAAAAAAAAAAAAAAAAAGGTGTGGGGGCATAGAATTAACTGGTCAAAATATTTTCTTACTGTAGAATCCTGAAAAGCATTTTTAGGTAGTTGCAATTATCCGAGTCATGACAAAACTCAAACATTTAGCAGTTCTCCAAGTTCAGCAGAGATGCGTCTTCTGCACTTAATAAACTAGCAAACGTTAAGCAGCAATGGGTCTGAAACAAAACTCTGGGTTCTAACATTCCTGACATGCAGATGTGTGTGGCTCTATGGCTCAAATCTTGTAGCCAATACCTGCCAGACCACCACAACTTTAACAGGTCAAATCTGGAAGTAAGAATCCAAATGTTTGAAAACATGGGAAAAACACAGTTTTAAGCTCATTGCTAGGATAAATGTTTGTCTTTATATAGATATGCAGCAGAACACCCTTATCATTAAATCTGTTATTCTATCACACAACAAATTTACCCTAATTCAGAATTCCTTTGATACTAGGAATTGTTCTATATGGAAACAATTAAGCTACTAGCCGGAGCAATTTAAGGCAGTCCTGAGACTAATCTCAGCAGCATCAAGGGCTACAAGACTGTTCTTGCTCAAAAGTACATTAAGCCTATCTGACATATTTGAAAAATCAGCCCACAGCCTAATTTTATCACAGCCTTTTATATGCACAAAGAATCTCAAGAAAAGTAAAGAGTTAATTATTTGTGCCCAAGTCACTACACTCATAACTGTGTTTTATTAGTAGTAATAGAGTATGATCATTTGCGGCCTGTGTAAATAGTTTTTTAACTGAAAGAAGGAATGTTAGACGGGACACAAAGCTGCCCTATAGGCTTCTGAATCTTTGGTTTCCCCATACAGCTTCCAGAAGTCAATAGAAACAGCATGGAATGAACCAGTAAAAAGACCATTGTAAAGCGCACCATACTTAATTCCCCCACCCCCAGAATTCTAAGTGGCTAAATTAGGAGAGCTCTCACTGACAACAGGAAGGTATTTTACCTATAAAAGAGTGAAAGTTTCTCATATTTTACCCAGACAAAAGAGAGTTCAGCTAAGTCAAAATATAGTTTGGAATTAGTTATGCCTTTTACTGACTTCAAAAATTGCCTAAATAATTAGATACCATCTACTGAGTAAATAATGGATTAAAAGGACTGCTTGTCTCCATATTTTATGAAAGCAATTATGATAGATCCACCTCTATCCTTAATACTCAAATATTTATCATGCCAGACCAAATTTTCAAAAGCACAGTCTTTTGAACGTCTCCGATGCTTAAAAGTAAACTCGCTCTTTAGGAGAAGGTAGCAATAAGCAGCTCCAGCTGAGARCAGCGGTGGAGTTCATTCTCACAATGCTGCGTAAAACCAGCCTCTCCACGTTTGTGCTTTAACGGTCGGATGAACTCTTTGGCTTGCAAATGTCTTGGCATCTCAAGATACAAGTGGACTTTACTCCAAAAATAACATCCTTCTCTGAGCATTTGGACACTAATGTCAGTGAAGTCAGGTTACCATCTCCTAAATAAATATATTGGCAATCCAAAGCTACCAAGAGAAAGAAAAGAAGAAAAGCATTTCAATCTTGAACAGGGTGGTAGGCTCTAATTGCCACCCAGCTATTAAGTGATCTTGGTGCCAGATCTTATGGTGTCCATATGTTTTCCCACTGTCAAGACAGTACAGTAACGCTAAACTTCTTTATAAAAAGTGCTTTGAGAACTACTGATGAAAAAGGCAATATAAAACCAAAATGTTTATTATTATTATTTGAAAGTAAATACTGTCCCTTAAGATGTATTTGTTCTCTGTTCAGGAATTTTAAGTTCTTGCTGTCTACTGCCAAATCTATGGCACCTGTTTTTCGTTTTGTTTATTAAGGAGGAGTAGGTATAAGAGGATTTAAAATTAGACCTTTTCCACAATAAATGACAGATATGGTATGGTGCCTGATTTACACATACCTAAACTTCTGACACTTCTAGATGCAGGAGACACAGGAGACTTGGCACAAGAAGGAACTACTTTTTAAAAAAAGAAGCTGTTGGTCAGAAATCAGACTTCTTTGCTTTGGTTGCTAGAAGTCAGGTTCACAGCACTCTTTCAACTGACGTCCTATTGCAGCAGAACACGCTCCCCCGAAACATCAACACTCCACTGGAGTGCTGACACGTCTTCACAACGGGCACCCAAAGAGGCAGCCAGCAATATACTTGTATGAGTTAAGCAGTGAGTAGTTTTTAGAGGGAGAATTAACCCTCCTGGACCAATTATCGGCACCGTCTTACACAAGAACTCCATTATACAACTATCTGCCTCTCTCAGAGAGCTGCACAAGCCAAGATGGGAGGCGCCTGGTTTTCAAATGTGTTCAAAGCATGCAAAACAAAGTTTGTTTATTTGATGGTACTTCTTTATACATATCAGGTGAAGCTTTTGGCAAGAAAAAAAACTGTTTCAAATACATGCAACCAGCTAGCTTCCTTACCTTCACTGTTGTACCACGGTTGTAGTTTAACAGAATTTGGTTTGGGGGCCTAGTTCCAATCACCTTTGCATTCGAGTAAATTAGAAACAACTATAATGAAGTCAGAAGTGCTATACGGATTTAAAATGAATGTAAGATAAGAATCCAGACATTTTGTCCATTTCTATAAGATCAAAGAGGAAGAGGTGGACACAATTCCAGCATGAAAATATAGAGAAAGTGTGGAAGGAAATAAGGAAGCATCAAAGAAACTGATGATTCTTGACTTCAGGAAGTAAGATATAAGGACTGAACAAAATCTAAAAGCTGGAGTGAAGAAAAACAACAGCTCTGTCCTATAATACTATATGAAATGACCAGAGAAGTCAGCATAGCTGGACTGTTTAAACAGCAAATCTATTGTTCAATGCCAATTGTTCAGTGTAATTTGATCCCCAAAACAGAACATGTTTCTATAATAGCAACATATGCATTTCAATTAACTCATTCCCTTCTCTTCCTGAAATCTTGTTCATAGGAAAGTGAGGATGCTAATATCCCCCCCTAGCACATCTCCTCTGTTTCCTGAAGTGAAAAAAGTGACGGAATTCTTCATAGATGATCCTCAGAACRCTCATGTCTTATAGGTGATGCTCATGTCTGCAAAACCTCCTAATTCTTTAAATTATGATTACTTAAAATATATCAAAAAGCATAGCCACTAATTCTAGATCTTCTTAAATCACATAAGCATATAGAGCTATGAAGCTGAAAATTTTAATTTAAAAATCTCAGCAGGAAAATAACCGTAATTCCAAATGAGATTCTAAAAGATATTTCATTCATTTTCACAAGTATTTTCTTGTTAAGGGAAGAGACTATGTTCCTGAAGAATTTTCATTTAAATGCCTCCCTCCTTAGCTTTCTTTTTCTGCAGAGTACCTTCTCCTCACAGTTCAATAGTTATTAAAAGGAATGAAAAATCGGGGCATTTATCAAAACAGCAATTAATGCTGCCCTCACAAAGCAAGGCCACATGTAGCATAACAAGTCACAGAACKATGAAGTGACATAAGGGGCATAGATATACTGCCTGGAGACAATAAAATGACTATTCCATTTTGAGTCAAATCTTAAGGTTTCCATTACACATTGAAACTTTTGTCAAAACAAGAATGTGTGTGGCCTTGTGCATATGGAAGGCTGCAAGTCTGCTCTGCCCAATTCTTGGCAAAGTCTCTATGCCTACGACTTACAGTGATATTACTCTGGCTGTCCCACATCCCAGGGCAGTACCCTAACTAACCAGTTGTAAAGTATGAGTCAGTCTCTCCTTCTTACAAAACACATTTCAAAGGGAACTAAGCTGAAATGGAAACATCTCCACAAGATTTCATCTCCTGTAAATACCTAGACCAGATCTTAGTACTTCACACAGAAGACAAAGAAATATCTATATTTTTTTACATACAAAAACCCCCATGTTAAAATGGTACCATGCTCAAAATGTTCCAGAGGCTTACGTATTCACTTGGGATTGGTAAAACATTAACAGTTTGAAAGRGAAGAACACACAAGGTGTGATGTCCTCAGGGATCAGTGATTATACCACGTAACATGAAACATAACATCTTGCTTATGCATAAAGGCTGCAGTGAACTAAGCAGCAGTTTATTTTTTACTTATTTTAAAGTGAAGTCTTCAGCTGTGCCTCAGGCAAGCTTTACATGTATGTTTCTGTCTTGGAAGGCGGAGAGAGGACAAGAAAAGGAATAAACAAGCACAGAGATAAGAGTCAGGCAACAAAATATTTCTACCTGCATTTTTGTACTCATGCCATTTTTCAAGGGTTAATCTCAGCAGCTAGCAGGCTAACTGCCTTATTTGTATGGTCCAAATAACTCTCTAGCTACCTCATTAATTGTAGTCAATTGATTGTGACAGCAAAAGTGCTGGACCAGAAACTGCATCTGTAAAATGGGTAATTGTATAGACAATTTTAGGGGAAACTGTCAAATAAATGCCCTTATAATTGCTGCAGGCAATTATTTTTAATTCTTTGTAACATTATCTCTATGTAAATCCTTTATCTCTATAAAGACAGTGACTACCAATGGCTGTTGCATCTTCAACTTTCTCCAAAAGACGACCCAAACCTTTCAAAATCAGGTCACAATTAAATGTGATTCTGGCTAAGACCAAGTGATACATGTCAGGGTGATATAAAAGTGAGGAGCCTCCATATCAACTTCCATACTCCACACAATGGACTTTCTTAGTCRGTGATTCTTTTGTGTGCTGCTAGGACTGCACAGTCCCCAGAATAACTTGGGGACTCGCCTTCCTGCCACACTGACCTGTGAAGAAGGCCCAGCACACCAAGATAATTTTCCGTCATCATTCTCCTGCACAAAATGTATAAAAGACATGTCGTCTCCTTAAGAGCAAGAGCTTCCAGAAGTGTTTTGCACAGGCACACACTCTGTCTACAYACACAATTATGGCTGAAGGAATAATACGTAGGCTCCTACTACTTCTTCCCACCTTTTCTAAGAAAAAATCTAAGCTAACATTTTCTAGGCAAAGCTATAGCACTTATGGCCTTTGGACCACAGGCACAACCTGTCACAACAGTGAAACTGGCTATTTCACAGTCCCACTTCCAGTACAGAAGAAAGGTGATATATTTGACAGATGGTACCTTGCACCTCACAGTCATCCTTCACCATTCCTCTGATGACTGCAGACAGAACTACAGCTCTCCCTACCAGTTGCTTGTGTATATGTCCCATCTCTTAGGAATACTTTTGAYTCCATTAAACTTCAAGGAATTTAGCAAGTCTTTGAACTCTTCCCACTGCTTTTCCACCCCTCCAGCAGAACAGAAAAAAACACTCTCCACTCCCCAAATTATAAATGGATTTATAAGAAAGAAAACTGTTGACTTCATCTGGTAAAAGYGCTCAGAGTTAGCAGTGGTCTTTTCCCTGCAGGGGAAACACACTCTTTCCTAAGCTCTCTCATTGAGAGTCTGCCCAACATACAACCATTCTTCAGAAAAAAAATGGTGTGTTTTCATTTAAAATGTTACCTTATGGTTTTTGGCAGCTTCCTTAGCTTCTGAGTTGCAAACACGTCACTTCTTTCACAGCAGAAGCTTCTCAGAGCTGGTTTTTGACGACTTCTTTGTGAGCAATCAACAGCACACCATGTTGCTGTAAATCTGGGACTAGAGCTTTGAGTCYGTCTAAAATTACAAATAAAACAGAATTAGAGGATACAGCAATAACAAAATTCACAGACATGATTACCACATGTTTCCAGTTTGTAGGACAGACAGAGGAGGATATAGAACACAGCATGAATACAAAGTACAGCTATGGCTGTGTCTATCCCATAGCTGTGTTCTCTTCCCATGCTAAAGCCTTACTTATATCCATAGAAATGAAAGGCCGAGTCTGTGTTCCATATGGTTAAAGTCTCCATATCTAAGGGTGTAGACTAGTTATGGCATAAGCTACTATTGCATTTCAGCTGTGGAGAAACAATACTATTGTTGTAGCAGAAACAACACCTTCGTCCTGTAACCTGAAAATACGCATTCCAAAGCTTGTATGACACTTGAAGGGATAGGCAGGAGAATAGATGGAACAGTGTAAATGGAAATATGCTGCTGCTGGTTTCTGTATGAAAAGCTGGAATACCAGCCACAGTACTTCATGAATGTTTCTCCTACTGAAAGGACTTTTGGTCRTGGTGGTGGTTTGGGGGTTTTTTTTGGTTGGTTTTTTGGTTGGTTTGKTTTTTTTTAGAAAAGCAGTTTTCTCATGGTTGTTTCATATTCTGTTTTCTGGGTAATAATCTAATAAAAACATGCTGAATACCTGGTTAGAACAGTGCACTCAGCCATCTGCAAACACAGATAATTGCTGAAAAAGTCCTGGTGCACACTCAAATATTATTAATGGCATGAACATACATCAGAGTTCCCATTTCTCCAATGATTAGAGGTAGATCTGAACTGTGGACGTGGAGGGTTTTGTTCTCTGAATAGAAACACAGTTTTTTTCCTAACTAGCATAGAATGAAATGAAAACTAAAGAGATGAAGTGTTGAAATCTATAGAGCAGTAATTCTAGCTTTAGTCACTGACTTGTGAATAGGAATCACAGCAGTTATTGGGATTAAAGCCATATTTTTTGATTCAAATGTTTTACAATTATGTTGTAGCGATGTCATTCCCTGTAGAAAGGGACATGTGAGCACATGGGAAAGAAGAGTCACAATTCTTAAGACAGCTGCCTTATAAATCAGAATGGCTTTTGAAGTGCTGTATGAAAGCATATAAAAATTACATTTGTGTGAAAACAAAAACACATTCTTATTAGAGGGGAAACACTAGCACAGAAAGAAAAAACCAAAATTACAGAAAAAAAAAAAAATCACTAAAGCTTTTTGCATTGGTCTAAGGCTTTAATTGAGAAACTGGATTAGATTTTAACTTTTTTGCCATTATCTTTTGCATCTTGTACCTGTTCCCTTTCTAAGCTCTAAACAGAAATAAAGGACCTAAAATAGAAGAATATTCCCACCCCATTTAAGAACATTCCCATCCACTTTTGAAAAATGAAGAGATTTGTAAAGCTAACAGAAACRGTGGCTAATGCTGAACACCTAAGAGCTTGGTGCCTAAGGGAACTGTCCATCTCTAATTGTTACCAAAACACATTCCGCCACGGGCAAGGGCATGAGAAACAGCAGCAATACACTTTCAGTGAAGCAGTACAGGACCAGAGCATAGCTATACTCATGACACATTAAAAAAAAAAAAAAAAAAAGCACATTTCCTACTCTGTTTTATATGGCTTAGACTGTAAAAATGTTGCTTGGAAATATATCTTGTAGCTTGCATTTGCAACAGGTAGAATCTCTAGAGCAGACATTAGGTGATATTTTTAAAAATAGTTAAAATCAGGTTTCAAAGACACTACGGATAGGCCCTAATGCCTAATGATACCAACAGATGTCTTGAAGGAGTTAAAAAATACTCAAGTTAGATACCTATGGTCAGGAGTGTGAATCATAGAACTTCTGARAAGTCTGTTTGTATTTTTTTTCAGTTGACTACATATTTTGAAAATCCGGCCCCAAATTACTTAGAAACTCCAGGTCCATTTAGAAACAAATGGAGCATGATTCTTAGGAAGCTAAGTAGGCTTCTCATTCATTTTTTAAACCAAGACTTGAACTACAAAATTATTCATATTCTTCCAAACCTGTACGCATTTATGCGTTTCTTCATGGACATGCTTCTACAGTACAAGCATTTTGAAGTATGAGCAGTCATCATAGGTAAACATTTAAAAGCTCATACAGTATTAAATAACTTAAAACCTGCATTTGAACAATATAATAAGTGCAGTATTTATTTTTAAACTCAATTTAAAAAAAAATCTGTAATTAAGTGCTATTTAGCCCCTTTTATAGAGGTTCAAGTATAAATCTAGACCAATTCACTTCACTGGTATAGACTAATTTTGCATCTATAGCTGTGTAACAGCATATTTTGCCAACTAACTTGTAATACTAATAAAGCCCAATAAACTGTTTCTTTCTGATACTGACAATCCCAACCATTATTTAGATGGACTCTTAGTACGCCTTTACATTCACCCTCCATAGCTTAGCTTTTTAAAAGTGGATGATAAGCAGAAAAATATAACTTGTATTTCACATTGCTCAAAATGGGGGAGGGAGGGAAGGAGAGGCAGGCAATAGCACATAAATTATTCTACCTCTGGATAATTACTTTGAAAACACAGAAATCCTGAATGTGTAAGTCTTCCTCCCGATACTCAACAATTTGGTTTACAGGAGGACAGCAAATAGGCAACATACCTTCCTCAGTAAATTCACCGTATCACTGGGACTCTCAGTTTGCTGATCTCTGGGAAAGGTCATTCTTGGCTACGCTGCTACCACAAGGCTACACATCAGAGTGTTAAGCTTTTTAATACAATTTCTGGCAACAGGGCTCCAGGAGATCAATAGTGCTGTTTCCTAGGCTCTAAAACTGCTTTTAGTGATATAYCGTACCATCAATGTCCAATAAAACAAAAAGCTGACGTGTCATCTCTTCCACCTAAGATTTGTCACTATGTTTTCCTTTCACCATGTTGAGAGAAAACTTTATGAATGGAAAAATGCACTGTAAGTAATTCAACCTGTCAATCTCAAAGCAGATGACAAACAGGAAGGAGACTAATTCCGTCTGAAACTTATACCACTTACATTAAAAACKTAAACACTGACAGACAGGGGTGCAATGCAAATGATACATCCCACTGCCCATCATATTAGCCCCACCATMAATGCAAGTCAATTCTGACTGGGTGGAGATCACGTTCCATATTGTCGAGTGTACGCAAGTATGAGAAATAAAACAAAAATCCTGAATAATACAAAAAAAAGACATAAACTGCATTGGCTTAGAATTCAGTCTCATTTCTGAATTTGCACCATAGCATAGAAATAGAAAGATAATAATTTTTAAATACTAATTTTAGGAAGCTCAAAACATCACAAGATATATTTCTTTTGTAAAAAAATGAAAGTGTTCTTTCTATGTAGTCATACATTCCAAAACAATTCTAGCAGAATTGAATTGAGAGAATGTAAAACTTATGCATGATGTGAAATACTCTTGGAACATAAAGCTCCCCGCAGAATCTAACCTAATCAGCTAACCAGCCAGCCCAAGAGTCTGACAAACAGGTTTGCTTTTGAAAACCAATGTTGAGAAGTGTGGAAAATTGTCAACTTCTCCCATCCCTGTTCTGTCTGCAGTGCTCTTCTGCAGAAAGCTGGGMGTGACAAGCAAGTATGATGACACTTTACATGACAGCACTTAAATCTAGTGAAGTCCATCATTCAGAACCCCTGTACAGCCTACTTTCTCTTTACGAGTATTTATCCAGTAGTAGATGAGCAGTTTTTAACAACCATGTGGTAAGAACATACTCATTTTTCTAATGAGGTTGCACTTTGTTAATACAGGACAGCTGCCACAGGCAACTTAAAAAATCTTTAAAGTTGACACTTGTCTGCACAATCTTTCGATGTGGCTTATTTTGATTATCAGAAATTCATTTTGGGAAAGGTTCATATGTAACCAAAAAAATCCCAACATGAAAATGAGCATCCCTGCAGAAACATGAATGGGTATAATTGAATCATTTCAAGTTCACAGGGTCCATCTTTCCTTTACTGTTTTCATAAGGCCCCAGTTTTGCTTGGACAAATGACATAGGGAGGGAAGGAAAACAGAATATCACACTGAAACACAATAAAAGTAACTCCAGTGTCCTGACCATAGCCCATAGCTGCTAGAGGACCTCACTTACAGAAGCTGAGACGCACACATTATCTTGGACAAGCCTGCACCAGTTTGCTTTGTTTCTACTGAAAATGATTCTTCATTCCTGGAGCACGTTCCTGCCTTTCCATTCCCTAGAGAAAGATTCTTCTGCAGACACTGCAAAAATAAGGAATGTTCCCCCAAGTTTTTTGGAAAAGGGGAAGTTACTTCCTCCCTGCTTATATAATAAGTTAAACACTTTCTCTTAATCTTTAACAAAAACTAAGGATTGAATTTTTCCACAGGGGTAAACCCTGGCTGAATGCTGCTCCCACTGGAGAATTTTATTTCATTGTATTTACACAAGCTCAGTGTAAATAAATACCTTTAAAATCCAACCCCCTGATTAGTATAGACATGAAAAGAAATGTGGAAAATGGAAGTAATCTATGGAAGCAATACATGTGAATCAATAATGCCAACCAATATTTATGGATCTCATTATCTCAACATGTGCTTTTTAGGATCATGTTAAATTACTATTAAAAATAGCCATAGGTACATTTAAAATTAATATTTTAGAGTTCAAATGGTCTGCATTTGCCAGTGCAGATATGCATTTGTTATATAGCTCTATTAACTAAAGGAACAAAAGGTATTGCAGAATATAATAGTGCTCTGCGGAAGAAGAGATTTCTACAGGAAAATGATTCAATTATTCTAAATCAATTATAACAGGAACAGCTACATAGCTCTATATCAATCTCCTTACGTGTTTCTAATTCTTTTGTCTATTGCCTGTGGATAGTTTAATAGGAATTAACATAGAAAAATATATCCCACTGGGAACAAGATTCAAATAGTTCGAACCATTTTTCTTACTCTAAATTCCCTCTGTGAGAGATGTGTGAGGGACAAGTCAGACCCACCGCTTTGTGCAAGTGACAGCAGTCAGTAATAAGCTTGAAGCACAGCTTCAGGCTCCTCTGTATGGGACAGTTGGATTGGCCATGTACATCATCGCTATGTGGGAGAAACCTGCACCAAATGCAGTACCAGAGCTTTGTGGCCAACCCTACATTTGACAGTCATTATTTGACCAAGAGCCTTCACAAAGGATAGCAAAGCCCTTTCCAAAAGGAAAGCAGACTGTTCAACCCYGTCAACAAAAGCAATACAGGCATTTTTCTTAAGCAGAATAGATGCAGACCATATGATAAAGAGGGGTAAGAGACACCTCAGAACATTAGAGTGCTTCTGCCTCTGAAGCCAGCTTTGCAGGGAACTGCCAGACTTACCAGCCACAGGGACACAACATGTTAACACAAAGTCCTGTACTCGGAGAAATGAAGAAATCCTAGTGTATCTGATAAGCATCTGCTAACAGACCAGCCCGTGGCCCAGCCCTTGAAGAGCACAACAGTGAGCACTTCCTCTTCCTTTTATCAGAAGGGAATGTCTCCATGCCTCTCCCAGACACTCCACTCCTTCTGTGGAAGCATCAAAGGAGTTATGAAATAAATCACAGAGACAGCTGCTTCTTGGCTGAGAAAATACCAAGGTCCTGCTCTATCTACCAGCTACATATGGCATGTGGGACAGGGAAAAGAAAAAGAAGTAAAGGGAAAAAAGTTTCAAACAGCTACAGCTCATCCACTTCCTTTTCTCTAAAGAGATCAAATTCTATTTCTGTTGGTCCTTCTGTCTGTCTGTCTCAAGGGGTGAAAAGAGGCCTTGACACATCTCTGGCAGACCTCTGTCAAATGCCTCTCAAATTCAGGGCATCCCCAGAAGGCTCTACAGTAGTATTTACAAGTGTTTAAGAATAGAAACAGGGGGAAAAAAAAAAAAAGAGGGAAAGGAAGATGAGGGAAAGGAAGCACTGAGGAGACAAAGGAGCAGATGGGAACCAAGATAATACTACTTATTTTCATGCTGTGCTGGAAAATCTCAATCTTACTCTACTGTCCCAAGGTAAGAACAAAAAAAGGACTTACACATATGTTGCATCGTTAAGATAACTGATAACACTGGAATAAAGCTTGTGTGGAGGGAGAGGACTGGAGACCAGTATGTCTGCGTCAAGCTGCTACTGCAAAAATAATAGAAGCGACTAGTTGCCTCTAACAGAGCATTTCAAGTGGTTTCATTTGCCTTCTAAAGAGACAGTTAACACTTAAAACCTAGCATCACCAATGACATCAACAGGGTTGTAATGAGAAAGACAGGCTTTGGATGAAGATTATGATAAAAGGAGAGACTGGCATTTCTAATATCAGTAGAACCTGGATATTCTACAGCTTGCAGACCCAGATGCCCTGGTGAGCTGAACACTGAGCCATTGCCACACGTACTGCTGTTTGCTGGAACAGTTATGGCCACATCTAGTACATACACTTTCAGTCTACTTCTTTTAATTTATGCTAAAACACTCATTTTCAGTAAAAAAAAAAAAAACAAACTTAACAACTTCATTCACAACCACACCGAAGGAATGCAAACTTTCATGAATCTGAAAGATACCATGCTGGTGTTGATATTAATGAAGTTATGAAATATTTCATTAGCACATCTTGGAGTATGAATAATTTCTCACAGGATTTCACTCAGCAGCCTCCTCCTCCCATGTGGCCCATCAAGACAGTACATTATCTTTTAACTTCTAGAAAACATGACTTGCAAGGGGTGACTGGAAGACCAGAGTTGTTTATTCTAGAGGAGAGGATGAAGGGGCTTTGCGATGATAACCTCCAAGTACACAAAAGGGCTGTTGAACAGAAGGGAATATGCTACTTTCCATGTGTTTTGTGTATAAAACAGTAAGTAAAAGGATTAGACATAAGGCAAAGCTTTCTAAACACAGGGACAGAACAGCACATTGCTTCACAAGTTTATGGAGTCTCCATCACGGGTAATCTTTAAAGATAGGTTAGACAAACAACTGAAGCCGTACACAGTTCAATGGGCACCTCCTTGGACCGTATTATCTCCTAAGGTCCCATCTTTTCATCAATATTCCTGTAAAATTCATACAACTTTGTCAGATACAGCAGGAAGGAGCCCTAATCGATTTACATTTAGTGGATTACATAGCACGAAGAACTTGGAAATGCAAAAAGCACAGAAATGCAGCCTCGTAAACAAAAGATACAGAACCCTTCTGTGCAAGCAAAAAGTTCAGGGGCTGCATTTCTGTGTACACAAACGCACTCTTCGATGTGAAAGATTGTAATCTTGTTCTCCCCTTCTGGGCCATTACTAACCCAGGAATCTCAGTCACTTCTTTTTCAGGCCAGTTGTATCTCACGTGTGTATCACACATTCATCATCAGCTTCTACACTGGCTTATCATGGCCTGATACAGGCAGTAGACACAATGCAGTCAAAGGACCTTTAGTGTTACTCCACTGATACCCAATACGTGACACTGCACAGGATGGTGAGAGTAAGGCTCATTTTTCTTTAAAGTATTTGTTGTAGTCTTTATGAGAACAAAACTATTAGTTATGTGTGCATAACCACAGTCCTTATTTCCCTTTTAAACCAGTCTAGGTTTGCATTCATTATCCTAAAAAACTTCATTTGAGAAGGAACGGGGGGGGGGGGGGGGCGGGGAGAAGAGTCTGGATGCAAATTAAAAGGTTTCTAAGAAAACTTTCTTCTCTTCAGCACAAGAACAAGTGGAACATCTTTATTTGACCTTACTGTCTTGTTTAACCTGAGTGACTGGAAAGAAATCCAAATCAGAGMATAATAAAGGCTAACCATGGATGTCTTCATAATCTCACAACTGAACTAATCATCAAAAACCATAAATAATTTAAATTGGCACCACATATCCTACCCATTAGAAGTAAAAAGATGATCTTCGAACTCTTTGGAGTCCATAATAAAGCCAAATACCAGAAGCTTGCAGCATCCAATGGGACAGACAGGCATCCTGCTCCGTCCTTCCTCCTGTCCTCTGGCTATGAAGTTTTAATGTGTAACCTCCATTTAATCATCACCTTTGCCTCCTCTGCATAAGGGAATGTCAAGAACAGCTTTTATTACTGCAGATTTATTTCCCTCTTGATAAGCTCTCAGCCAAGAGGCAAATCAACAATCCAAGTTTGATTTCCCTTCTCCACCCCAGACTAATAGTACTATAACTACAGCCAGGTCCAAACCTCTATTAAAATTAAATCTACCCCTCTGCCCAATAAGTGCCTCCAGCAGGACAAAATAAATCTGGGTAACTATGAGTAATGAAATCATGCTGCAAAAACTTGAAAATACCTGTCAGCCCACAAGAACAAGTGATCTCTCTTTTGAACTCAATTCATACACAGTCCATAGCCACAGGGATTTTTTTTTGGCTCCCCTCCAAACCTACTTCAGCAGCAAAACAGACTATAATATTTCTGCACCCAGGAAAGCATTGTAAAGTCTTTTTTAACCTTCAAACCACAGTTCAGAGATGTTGGATGACCTAACTCATTCCGTACAGCTTGGCAAGTTTGAAATGCCCCACGTGCTGAGACCAACAAACACTCAGAGCTGCTGTGTCTATGGCATCCATCCATCCACCCTCCTTCCTGGCAGAATCAGCACCCCCTTGTACGGGTCAAGGAAGAAACCTGACCACCTCCACACTGGTCTGACCAATTGCTGCTTAACAGCAAGGAATATCTCAGGTGCACGGGAAAACGATTATCAGTGAGAGGAAAAAATATTGAGCCTGATAGCCTCATCCAACGGCTCCTGGATCAAATGAGMTCTTTTCCACTGCTACAAAGGAGTTGATGTGAAACAGTTCAAATATCTCCTGTAATTACGAATGTTATTCTAACTAGAAAATTCACTATACACCTACTTGTGACTTACAGGATATTATATGTCATGCCATTTTTACTACAGTGCTCATATAAATATACACAGATAGAAAATTTAGCTCATTTTTCACATTTAAAATGTGCCTTACTAGTAAGTTTTCCACCCCAAGATGTGGAGTGCTTATTTCACTGGAAAATATGAGGTTAATCGAGCTCCAGATCAGAACTCAAAAGAAGAAGAGAAAACAGAACAGGAAAACAGCCCTCTGTGACATGCAACTACATTGTGTGAATAAGTGAGATCTGGGTTACTTAAAACAGCATAGTACTGCCAGCTTGACGCATTCACAAATCATGAGCCAGATCCCTAGGAATTCTAAACATGGCTTAAGAACCATGAATTTTACAAAATTAAAATAGTATGGATTTCCTGTTATTTCCCTCTGTGTACTTAAGCCACTTGGATCACATTTCAAGCTACATTTCCCCCATGGCAATATCAGCTAAAAAGATTTTTCCTTTATTTTACTTTTTGACTGAAAGCTGAGATTCTCCTGCAGTCACACACTCTAAGAGCTGGGACCATGGCACAGATGCTAATTGCCAGTGTTCGAAAAGTGGAGGCTTGGGAGAGGAGAACTCTGCTTAGGCTTTGACCCGGTGCTCATCTCTGCTGTTTGAAAAAACCAAATAATGAATGGAACAAGACATTAGTGTTGAGGGAGTATATCCTTACAGAAATAATCAAGCTTCTTGTTCCTCTGCCTGTCAGTCTATTTCAGCACAAGTTTTAATTGTGTAAAATTACTGCGTTACTATGGATAGAAATGATGAACTTATCACCTAACTCTGCCAGAGACAGAAGCAGAGATTTTGTAGAGTCCCCAGATGATTGGTGTTACCAGTTGAGTCCTATAAAATTCACTCCACCTTGGATCACAACATATTTCCTGGGAAAGATGTTAAAAAGGCCCACAGATGAAATAGAATGTGTATCTGGTCTGTTGATACCATTTTTGTTCCAAGCAGTCACACACAAGTAGTTTAATGGCAAAGAAGAGGTTAAGAAACAGCATAACTAAAAACCCAAAATTATTTCCATGAAACTCAATTTTTCTTAGTTAGTAAGAAAATAAACTCTTTTCAGCTCCCTTAATCAAAAACAGCGTGCTTGTGCTTTTAATTATATCCCTTAACTGTGAGAAGAGCAATTTGGCATCATGCAATACAATATTAGACTGACCTCCAGAATAAGGCAATCAAAATTACATTAAAATGTTATCAATTTTCAAAGACTAATTAAGGAGCACCGAGAAGGTAGAAACACTAACCTGTTGCTAAATCACTGACAACCAATTTATTGTCTAAGGTTTTATGTCTCACCCACGATTTCCTTACCTTCAGATCTGTTTTTCTCCCTGAAGATTTTTGTTAACTTTTTCAAAAGGCTTAACTCACCAAAAAGAAAAAAAAAGACCAAACACGCAAAGAAACAGTGGGTTCACAATTTTCAATGTAACATGAGAATGCACAGGCCAAATAAATTTAAGCTCTTGCAATTTAAGTTTTATCTTCTGTTTATCTTTTATTCTTTAAAAGGTTCCATAGATTTTTAAATATTTCACATACTTAATACTGAGAAAACCAGTAAAACTATTAGTATCACAAAACATATGAGTGTGGGAGAAAAGCAGCTAATGCCTAAACTAATGTACCAAGATGATTAAATGGTACAAAATGTAGAGCATGCATGTGACTCTATGAAGTTACCAGAAGTATAAGGGGAGCTTGAAGATGTGCTTGCACTTTTCCATTACAGCAGCTACATCAGAAATACCCTACAGTTTTTCCAGTATCGAAAGTTCTGTTTTACTCAGATGCAAATTAAGGTAAAGACATTTTTAAACCCGAAAATACTGTTCTGCTGGATGACAGTCAGATAAAAGGTTTGCAAATAAATCTCCACTGTTGCCTCTCATAGCAGGCCAGCATTTCCCAAAGTGCACAAACTCTACACTGTCCCTTCTGCCTCACTCAGCTCTGAGTCTCTGCATCTGTCCCCTGCTCTTCTCTTGACCCTGCCTCTTCTACTCCCATTAACGGGCCCCTGCTCCCCAGTCTGTGCTCCAGCAGGTTCCTTTGCTGAGCATAACCAGCTGCTCACTAGGAGTCTTTCCTCCTCTCTCCCCCAACGGCTCCACATAAACCCAAAGCACATCACCAGACAGGCAGCCTTTCTCCTTCTGGCCCAGCCAGAGGAACAGACATACGGTATCCACAGAAAATAAGCTGCGAGCAACCAAAACGCTTTTATCAATATATGCCACAGATGGAATGTGCAAAGTTGTCATGGGAATTTGGACACTTAGTTCATAGCAGCTCAGCTTGTTATTTGGGTTTAGGGAACTGTGTAACCCTGCCTATTTTACTTAGGACATTGGGCACACTCTGAGGTACTTAGTGGTCATGAGCGCAGGACAGAATCTCTTACTGCCATAAAGGAAGGAAGTGGTATTGTCCCTTTATTATAGAGGACAACCCAATGCAGAAGAGCTAAATCAGAGAGCCTACACATTTCATGTGTCTAAGCTCACCAGTGACATTTGAAGTCATACAAGAAACAGTCTGAAACAGAATCAGTGCTGATACTTGCACCAGGAGTTCCAGCCCAGTTCTGAATCTGTTTCTAACATCTCCTAAATACTGTCACCAGCTGTCATCTACGGAGATAGTGCCTTCTTCATCAGCAAAGTGCTGATTAGAATTTCAAATTGAGTGAATACGTACAGTTGACCACTGTTCCTCAATCCAGCCCTCAGAGATGATACTTCGTCAAATCAAGCATATTCTATATACTTTCAAAATACAGACAGGTATAATGTATGCCTTGGAGCTGACAACTCGAAACAAATTCAGTCACTAAGTAATGGCTGTAACAGACAAGTAGCTAACATACTTTGTGATGGAGAAGATTGTTGGATTTCTCCAGGGCAGTTCTATCCCCTGAGGTCATTATCACATATGGACAATGTGTTACATTGAGTGCCTGGCATTTTCATATTCTGTGAGGACTTCATTTAACTGACATCAACAAAAATAAACTATATTACCACCAACCTAAATAAACGGCTTTGAATTCTGTCTTTCCTTTTCCCAGTCCTACTACAAGAGAGTCTGAATGAGGTATCAACAGCTATAATAACTTCTAAAGTGGCTTCAAGGACCTCATGAGATGGTATAGCTCACAGGAAGTACCTCTTGAAGGGGTGATGGTATTTACACTGTCACAGACCATGCCAAATTAAACCCATCATCACTTAGAACCTGTGCCCTAAGGAGCAGGCACCATGCCATTCAAGCAGATGGGCCAGGAGTGCACACAGCCAAGAGACATTGTTATGCGTATYAAATATGTTTGTGGAGGGCAAGGTTCCCAATCTGGAATAATGAATTAGCTATCAAGGATCCGATGTCCGTATGCAAAAGGTATCATCTAGGCCTGTAACAGCTTAGCTTTTAAAAAATAAAACCTCACAGCATCTATGAGAAGCAAAGGACAGGCTAAACCCACCATGACAAAGCCCTGTGAAGACACATTTCTAATAACATCTTCATCCCCCTTAAGCGTTTCTGCCAGAAGACAAGTATATTTGAGGAGCACAGRGAAAGTCCAAAGCCAGATTCACTGAATCTGGAGGACAGTAACATACAAACACTCAGTGAATAAATTCAGAGTCACCTGAGAAATAAATATAAACAAGGTATCATTACTTTCTTTTTTGCTCAAGAGGCTTATTTTCACTTTATGTAAATAGTTAGCGTTGAACAAAAACCTTTCCTTTAATTAGTGATTTCAGTTCATTTGCCACAAGACATTCTAAACCAGGCAGATATAATTCCACAGGTAAAGTGTGAGGAGTAGGTTTCAGGGAAAATGGAAGTCTCCCATCTGCTTCTTGGAAGTTAGGCTAAAACAGCACAACAAAGTTTGCCTGAATTTGCACCCAGCCAAAAACAATGGCTCTAACCCATGTAAACTGCTCCATTTATGCCACGTAAACCAGGGAAATCTGACACTTCCCTGTTTCCCATCTTATTAAGAAATTGATTTTTTTTTGTTTAGGGAGGCCTGCAGCCGTTTATTTTTCTCTTCCTTGAACTTCCACTTGTTTAATTCCTCTAATTTCTTCAGTTGGATTAGGGTAAACGTACTGTGTTTAGAGAGCCCAAGTGCAAGACTTGTAAGATCATTCTTTTTGTATGGCCTTGCTGTCTGAAGACACACTTTTCCTGTTGGCAAAGTTGGACAGAAGCATACCTGAAGTCTCTCCAGCTACTGAATTGCTCAAAGGGGTTGCAACAGTAGGTGGCATATATGCATACAACCATTTGAAAAGATCAGTAAGTTATTTAGGAACAAAACATCCATGTTTCACCTCAGAATTATCAGGATTCTTCTAATGAAAGTGCTTAGGTTGACTGAATTAGTACAATTTAYCAAATGGCAATGCTACAAACATGAAAGCTCTCCAAGCACCGTATTTAGGCTTAACAAGCATCAGACTGCGATTAGCAAAAAGTCGCCAAACCTCATCACAATGGAAACACTGACTGTACTCTACTCCAGATGTTATTAATGTTGCCTGGAAGTCAAGCCCAAGCTGCTGCCAGTCAAGGCCAAGCTATTCTCCTCTTCAGTGACTCAATCAGCTGACATGATATGGCTGCAGATGTTACAAAACAGCTGTTGTTTTAAAAAGAACTAACTTGGTGAAAACTATAGATGTGTTTTCCGCCTTAGTTTTTTAAAACTCTTGACTATAGAGTCATACGTAGCAACTTCCTCTGTGTGTGTGCACGTGTGCGTGTTTGTGGTTAGTGACCAGTCATGTGGCATAGGAAATTTGCCAAGAAAATCTTTGTATAGGATTTGCGGCAAGCAAACCAAATTTTAGGTAGTCACAATCTACCTATCCAGCCTATTCCATCACAGATATAATAGCAAAGGGGATGGCCAAGGAACCAGAAAATATATTTGCTGAAACTTTGGTACCTCTGAGTTGCAGGAAAGTAGACCTCAAAGCAGCTCTCTTTACTGCATGATTACTTACTGAAATCTGTGCTCAGACTTCACTGTTTCTCTTCCACAAAATACCCCGTGGCTTTCAAGTGGCAGGGTTGGAATCACTTTTGTGGACCCACAGAAGATSCGACAATGACCTGCTTAGCATGGTCTCCTAAGCTTCTGACTCCTTTGGCTTGCTCTGAACACTTCTTAGGAGCAGACCATGGCTTGACTTTGCAGCCAGGGTCTCCAGTCTCACAAGCTTTATGATCAGCACCTCTGATCAGACCATCCTGCCTTCCCCATATTACTAGATGTGGAGGAAATCATGGAAAAATCCACATGTGGAAAAGGTGATTTACATCACAAAAAAAATGAGAACACGCAATAGAGTCACATCCTYGGCTGGTATGAACTAATGTAATTCCACTAACTGGGTATTTTACCCTCTAGGAGATCTATAACTCCAAAAACTTTCACCAAACAGTACAACACCTCAGACAGTTAGGCTGCTCATTGATAACTCAGGACTACCCTTCAATTAGAAGGTGGTAAAAAGCAGAAGAGCTGGCATTTTGAGGGCCTGAATCTGAAGGAGACTGGTTTGGTTTTTCTTCTCTTTTTTCTTTAAACAATGAAAAAGATTGAACCCTCACTTCAAAAAAAGATATTTTTATTGGTAAAAGTTGTGAGGTGGGATGTAGGCTGAACTTTATCCCAACCCTATCACTATTTGGGATAGTGGTATTCGCCTATGTGCTTTCAGGCATATGATTTAGGAATCCAGGTTAGGCAGCCTGCTTCACTGTGCACTCAAGGGAAAAAGGTAGGTTTTTCTGGAGGACAAGTCTGAACAACTGAATTATCCTCCTATCTCTGAAGTGCATTCTGGAGGCTCTTCCTTTGCTTTCCTCAGTATACCGAGAGCCTATTCTTACAACTTACATGTGTAAGGAGTAAATAGTACATGTCCTCTACTCCTTATTATAAGACAGAAGAATAACTGACTGGCCAGCACCAATCACCGTGCCACTTTCAAGTACGCTAATGAGCCTCACATGCGCTGCAAATACTGGGATATTGAAAAGTAACTCACTGAAATTAGCAAAGGCTTGAAAAATACTCATATTTACCTATCTCTACTGCAGTTTTTGCCAAGCCTCATCCAGTGTAATATTTGCCTATCTTTTGCAGACGTGCTTTGAAATCAATAACAAAGAGATAAAATACAAAATGTTATCACTAAATATTACTAGTTATTGCTTACCTATTATAGGCAGTAATTTGAGAAGAGTTGCCAACATGCAAGTATGTATTTTTTAGACTTTAGAATTGCAGCTCAACCTAGGTGTTTAATTCATGAAAGATAACAGGATCCAGGGAAGAAGAACTTAGACCACAAGTCACAGTCTACAACAGATGGAAGAAGCGAGGTGTCAACATACCCTTTCACCTCAGACACAATAGACAGGCATATTCCCTCACCACTTTGGCAGCACACAATGGGAAGAATAGAAACATAAAATGAAACTGAGCTTATTGGTAAGGTTAAAGGTTAAAAGATTTACGGACGCAGTATTTTAACTTTGATGGTGACACAGAGGTTGCCTGAAAGGGAATCACGTGCTTCAAAAAAGGCTCCCAATAATTAAGATCACTGGCCATCCATCTATAACCCATTTTAGACTAATCACACTGCTCTCAATCCTTTTGGTCACATTGGTCAGGAGAACAGGTTTGAATACTGTAGTGGTTTAACCTGGCAGGCAGCCAAACGCCACACAGCCGCTCGCTCACTCTCCCCCAGGTGGGATGGGGGAGAGAATCGGAAGGGTAAAAGTGAGAAAACTCGTGGGTTGAGATAAAGACAGTTTAAT